>BSBK01014402.1:0-65021 GCA_027943335.1 Chamaecyparis obtusa | reverse complement strand
TATATATATATATATATATATATATATATATATATATATATATATATATATATATATATATATATATCTACATATATATATATATATATATATATATATATATATGTATATATATATATATATATATATATGTATAGATATATATATAGATATATATGTATAGATATATATATAGATATATATGTATAGATATATATATAGATATATATGTATAGATATATATATAGATATATATGTATAGATATATATATATATGTATCTATACATATATATATATGTATCTATACATATATATATATATATATGTATCTATACATATATATATATATATATATGTATCTATCTATACATATATATATATATATATGTATCTATACATATATATATATATATGTATCTATACATATATATATATATATATATATGTATCTATACATATATATATATATATGTATCTATACATATATATATATATGTATCTATACATATATATATATATATATCTATACATATATATATATATATATCTATACATATATATATATATATATATATATATATATATATATATATATATATATATATGTATGTATGTATGTATGTATGTATGTTTATGTATAGATATGTATAGATATGTATATATATATATATATATATATATATATATATATATATATATATATATATATATATATATATATACATATCTATACATAAACATACATACATACATACATATATACATATATATATATATATATATATATATATATATATATATATATATATATATATATATATATATATATATATATCTATACATATATAGATATATTATATTCATTTATGGTATATGTTTATATATGTTTTTTAATATAAGTATTAATATTTCTTTATCTATAATTGACTATATTTTTATATATTCTATTACTAGATTTTGTGTGTGTATGTTTATTAAGTATTTGTGTGTACCTATGTATAATTTTATATATCTATATTTATTTAATTATGTATATTTATTTATTTTATATTTGTTTACATAAGTATAGGTGTGTGTGTGTGTGTCTGTACACACATACACAGATATTTGAAATGCTAATACAATAGGAAAATCAAACTGGGTTTAAATCATAGTTAACAGAATTAATAATGATCATTAACATAATAAGTAAATATAAAAAATTAAAGAATGTAAATGTTAATTTTTTTTTATAAAATATGTGAATGTCTTAAGACTGCATCGAGAGGCAATGTCTTCCACGCAAATAGGTATTTTTGGTGCACCAAGCAACCTCGGTAGCCAAATGGGCTTCTTAGATAGGGTACTATAAGGGGGGCTTAAGCTCTTTGGATTATGATTAAATTCAAAAGAAAAAGAATAGAGGAGTAATAGTCATTTATTTAGTCATATATACTTGTGAATTACAAAAGAAAGTAAAAAATTTGATCACTTTTAGTCACATAGCTAAAAGTTTTAGTCACATACAATCATCTCTCTCTCTCTCTCTCTCTCTCTCTCTCTCTCTCTGTGTGTGTGTGTGTGTGTGTGTGTGTGTGTGTGTGTGTGTGTGTGTGTGTGTCCCTATTCCATATGTAATTTACATTATATATATAATGCATTATACATGTTGTTTAATATGTGTAATATATTACATATATAGTGCATTAAGATTAATTCATAATAGAGGTATCATGTATTGGATATGGATCCGATATCTGATTCTTGAATAGTAGTGCCAAAAGTAAAATGTTGGTGCCATTGTAAAGTATTTATAATTTTCATACTTTTGGTATCAGATATTGGATATGGATATGATATTTGATACCTTTACAATGGTGCCTATGGTAAAATATTGGCACCATTTTAAAGTGTTTGGAATTTTCATACTTATAGCGTCGACTATCGAATATGGATATGATATCTAATACCTCTATAATTGTACCAATGATAAAATGTTGGCACCTTTGTAAAGTGTTTGGAATTTTCTTACTTGTAATATCATATATTAGATGCGTAAATATTATATATTATATATCTTTCCATATCTGATATCAGATAAAATACTTATCTAATATTAGATATATATCTGATATCATTCATATATATATTTGATATCCAATATGGGTTTTGTTTAGGTTTTTACTTCAGCAAGGTGTATTGACACCCAAGCCTACTAAAAATTTAGTATATCTTATTCACATTTTGGGGAAGATGAAAAACACATTTTTCACATCGCCACTTTTTGGCTCACCATGATCCTGCACATACCCCGAACCAACTTATTTTTGTCAATTTGATACAATTGAAATACATTAGGATAAAGAGGTCACTCTACTAATTATAAGATGGTGCATCAGTAAGAAAATGAACTCACCATTCTTAGCTCAACTTATTTTCAAATTCAACTCTTAAATTGCATCTCTTCCAATTAGATATTATCAATGATGAAAGGAATGCAACATGCACTATAACTAGTCTTAAAGGATAATCAGCCTAAGGATGATTTCTTCTCACATGTCAACCAAAGAGTCCTTACACAAGTAAAACCCCTTATCCCCCCTTTCTTACTGGAGGGGTTAGATTTTGTCATCAACAAGGTTGTTGTTGGTCCTTCTAGATACCTTTGTAATTCTTCAAATATGGTATGTTTGTTTGTCTTATAGATTGAGAATGCTCAAGATAATTTAAGAGTATTCTTAATCCTTACTTAGATGAACCTCTACTTGTATAAATCTTCATAGCTAAAATGATCAACCACCATTGCCTTCAAATATAATATAATAAATTATATAATTTGATAATATTTTTACTTGTAACATTAAAATGGGAAATACCATATAAATATTTCACAATAACAATCATTTACTTTTTTTAATAAAACTACTTATCATTCCATAATCACATAAACTTGAAAAACACTATTAAAAAGAAGGCAAAACATATGAAGCAACATTCTATCAAATCATGATCATAAAACCATAGCAATGCTTCAGTATACACTTGATTTACACCATACAAATGAAAAATCAAAATAATGAAAAATTATGACCCTTTTCTATGCAAGCCTCCATAATTTTGGTATTTTGTACCTTAATCTCACCTTTGTCCTTGTTATTTCTGCATGTATGTGAAGAACTTTATTAAATTTGATTGTTGGGTACTTTTATGAATATTCTAACTATGTTATCTTTATCTCAATTATAATTCTAGTTTAATTATCGTGTTGCTCTGAGAATATTCTAAAGGCCACGAGAAGAAGAATGTTGCAAATAATGATCTCGTTGCTGCTGGAATTGTAGCGATTCCTCTCTGAGAATGTTCTGAATGCTATCAGGAGGGAAATAGATCAAATCGTTATCTTCTTCTTGTTGAACTTTCTGTGTGTCATTGGTGAAAAGATCCTCAAAAGTTTGTACCCGCCGGACTTTTTGTTGTGGCGAAAATTGTAGATTATCAGCAGTGGAAATATCAAGATATAACTTTTGTAGCGATTCTAAGATAGCATCGAATGGCCTTAAATGGCGCCCATGGTGAATGTCAAGGGATAGACCTGAGTCCAAGTCTGATCCCTGAGACCGAGGATCATGTGGCTGCAGTCGTAGCGAATCGGCGCTGGAAATAACAGGATAATCTTGAGGAACTCTTAATTTATCGCTTTTAAATTGGGAACCCTCAGCAGGAGCACTGCAAGAAGCTGGATTTAAATTGCTCCTAGATTCAGATAAATATAAGTTGCCTAGCTCATCAGATGGAGGCGAAGCCAGCCCTGTATTATTATTATAATATAAATTTATTTATTATTATTTAAATTTTATTTATATTATATTAATATTATATTTTGTTTGCATTTTTGAACAATTCTAACAAGTGAATCTAAAAAGTATTATTGTTAGAAAATCCTACACCATGATTTTAAAATTTGAACTATCTATAAATTTTTAACTTGTTTACAAATGTACTAACTTTTTATAAAAATTAAAACAAAAAATTAATGTGAAAATACATGACAATTAAGGTTATGAAAATATAATTGAGAATATAATTGTTCCAAATTTTATTATTATTTTGTTTTAATTATTTAATAATCTCTATAAAACATTTAGTATAAAATAGTATAAAAAAAAAATTCCTTATCAATTCAAATAAGACATGTATCTAATATACGAAATGGGGGATGGTGACTATTGCAAGCTTCTGCAAATACACTAACGGTTTCCATGAGGAGAAAAGATACCAGAGATGGAAGGGAAAATGACCCTCAGAAAGGAAGAAGGAAACAGACCAAAGAAGTCGATGGCCTCACATCCGAGAGAAGAATTGGAATGCAAACTGTGACAAGCAGGGAATCTCTCAGGTACGTCACTCTCGTCATTGCACCAGGACTCAACCGCTCCAACATAATAAAATAGAGTTCCATCTGCATAGGGGATCCCATAATAAAAATGGGTCTTTTTTTAAGCTTTCAAAAAATGGGTTCAACCCTGCATCAGGGAGAGATAATACTCTGAATCCCAACTTAATACCCATATTCCCAACATCTTCAAGGGGCATTCCGATCAATCCTCCTCTGCCAAAAAAGCCTTGGACGGACACTTATTGGAAGATTCATAGAAGAAGACTTGCCCTTTTAGGGAACCTGAACCGGAATCCCTAGAGTTGGGGAGCTTCTAAAAAATGGTTTCAGATTTGGAGACCAATCCACAAGGATGATACCCGAAAGGGATTCAACAAAGCTCCATTGGACCAAGGTGGGGAAGGCAATAAGGTAGACTCTTTACATATTACAATGGAGAAGCCAGTATCAATAAGGGACCAAACTCCTTCGATCACCTTTCCGGAGGAAATGCTAGCTGAGAGGAAGGCATACCTCTTCAAATATGCAATCATTTGCAAATTCTGGGAAATCAACATGGAATATGGTGTATTCCACAGTTGGGTATCTACAAACTAGTCGAATTCTATCCAGATTTACTCTTTAGATAATGAACTAGGATATTTTCTGGTCATTTTTGAGGATAAATTATCTCGAGACAAGGTTTTTCGAAACAAAAAATGGTTCTACAAATCGCAGGGTCTACATATGCAATATTGGACGCCCAACTTCAACAGCAAGGAGAATGTCATCAGGTTCATACCCAAGTGGATCACACTACAAAACTTACCTATGGAATATAGAGGAAAAGAGATCATTCATATCCTGGCTAATAAAATAGGAATTTATCTTGGCCATCACATAGACTGCTCTTCTGCTTTTGTGAAGATATGTTTGCTTGCAAGTCTAGAACGGGAATTCCCTGTTTCAATTAAAATTATTTCAAAACAAGGCAATTGGATTCAACTCATCACCCAAGGGATTGAGAATCTCCCCATATCTAAGGAAAGACACCAGGAGATGGAGGTGGAAAAAATAATCAGGGAGCTCCATTCAGGTTTGGCAAGAGATCAAGAAGCTTATACCAATCTCTCATTTTCTCATCAAGAAATGGAGATGGCTGGAGACTTTCATTCAGAAATTATAGAAGTTTCAGAACTATCGCAGAACCACAATGTTCGAGGAGACCATTCAAGCTAGGAAGAGTCATCGGTCTTGGAGACTTTTATCTAGGTGTTAGGTTGGGTCATGCACAGGTTTGCAAAACAACCCCATCAACCTGGTCTTGCAATAACTTACCCAAACAAGGCTTCCAATAGTTGCCAGGATACTCTTTCATTCAAGAGTCTTCAGGACTCAGCACTGCCTCATATTTCTCCCTTGATTCTAGGTTTTCGATGTTTTCCCAAAGCATCTTCACTTTTTCCCTTGCATAAGACCATCTTCTTGAAGCCTTTCTAGTTCAATCCTTTAACTTTTCAGCAAATCATTCTTCAATGGGTATCGGAAGTCCAATTGGATTTGATAGAGGAAATAGCAGATCAAGTAATGAGCGAGGAGAAATCTTCAAATCGATCCCTGCAGCCATTGGATATGCTGTTGGAGAAGCCGACATCCTCAAATGATTTGGAAAAGGAAAACTTAAATGCAGAAGAAGCAACAGAAGAAGATGAAATTCTTAAGATTAAGTTATGTGACCTCAAAGCCTCAACCAAAACAAAAAGTCCGGCCATAACATCTTCTTCACCAACCTTTCAAGGGGTTAACCTTCAAACTCCTGATTCACCATCTTCTTCTTACTCGGGACGGAGAACATCTTACAGACTGAGACTCAAAGAACAAAAAGAGATGACTAAGTTGCTGTAAGGAAACTCAGGTGCGGAAACAGCTTCCTACGCTAATCTCTATAGGAGAGTATTGTGCAAATTCTTATAAATCCTTACAATTTCAGATTCCTTAACTACTTTAACAAAGATATTGCAACCACATACAATGCATACAGAAAAATAGAGAATGACACAATGATATACCTTGGGGAAAACCTTTCGGTAAAAAACCCCAGCACTCCAAAACCTGCACAATGTATTATCTTCAACATAAATATTACAATACACTTGCAATGCAAGTTCTTTCAGGAAATGAGAGACAAAGCCAACAAGACTTAAATTTCTGTTATATCTCTCCCATAGGAGCAGCATCATATATATAGACTCCTCTGGACCCAAAAATGGGCACAACCACCAAGACCCATGCACAAAGCCACATGTACACAGTTGTTACATGCAATCCAAAGAATAGGCATCCATCCCTAGAATAGACTATGACAACTTGTCATAGAATCCGCCAAAAATAACGATCACAAGAGAAGTGTAAGAGAATCTGTCATACCAACCTATTTTTGGCATATTCTCTTACACACACCAACCACTTCTTCTTGGGCACCCAAATAGGCCCAAGTCATAAGATGCTCTTACACTTGTCATAGCACATTCCTTAAATAGTTCTTACGCATCATAGGAATCCATCATGACCGTTTCAATCATGATCTCCTTACACACAAGATGTCGACACATCAAGTGGAGTGACACATCAACATGCCAACTAGACATGTACACTCACACTTAATTACATTATTTGCAAAAAATACATTTACAAAACAAATAATAAGAATAGGAATTATCCAAGGTTGAGACACCTTATTCCTAACATTCTCCCACTTGTCGAACACCTTGTAAGAGCAACAGGAACATAACAGGAACTTTAACTGCTATAGGCCAAAAGGCCCATAGACTCCGAACACCATCTGAACTTCTCAGTGCCCACTGGTTTCGTTAATGCATCTGTAACATTCTTCAGAGTATCTACCTTCTCCAAATTTACCTTTCCATCTTCCACCATATCTCTCACAAAGTGAAACTGCACATCAATGTGCTTTGTTTTGGCATGGAAAGTTGGATTCTTTGCAAGGCAAATAGCACTCTGACTGTCACACCAAATAGTAATCTATTCTACATCAACACCAACATCAAAACACAATCTTCTAAGCCAAATGGCTTCTTTACAAGCATGAGTAGCAGCCATGTACTCAGCTTCTGTAGTGGACAAAGAAACCACAGGTTGTCGCTTACTCATCCAACTGATGGCACCACCAAACATAGTGAACACATAAGCATTGGTGGATCTCGTGCTGTCAATATCACCTACCCAATCTGAATCCACAAACCCACGAATACAAACTGAATGCAGAGATCCAGAAGAGTTATCATGATAACATATGGAGTAATCTGATGTACCCCTCAAATATCTGAATACTCTCTTAACTGCATCCCAATGTGCCCGTCCAGGATTAGCCATAAACCAACTCAGGACTCCCACTGCTTGGGCAATGTCTGGTCTAGTACAGACCATAGCATACATAAGACTGCCAACTGCACTAGCATAAGGTACTCTACTCATGTCCTCCACCTCACTAGGAGATTTTGGACAATCATCTACAGATAACTTTGTCCCCATAGAAATAGGAACACATAGTGGTCTACAATCTGCCATGCTGAACCTGTCCAACACAGACTTCACATACTTACTCTGACTCAACCAAAGTTTTTTGTTAAACTTGTCTCTACTGATTTCCATACCCAAGATGTACCTAGCTGCCCCAAGATCTTTCATCTCAAACTGTGCTGACAACTGAGATTTAAAATCAGAAATCATACCTTTACCATTCCCAAATAGCAACATATAATGCAACAATAAGAAGGCGATAATTTTCAACTCTGAAATAAACACAATGATCTGATTTTGATCTTACAAATCCAATCGACAACACAAAGGCATCAAACTTAAGGTACCACATCCTAGGAGATTACTTCAAACGATATAGAGATTTCTTTAATCTGCAAACTAAGGATTCTTTACCTTTAACAATGTAGTGCTCAGGCTGTAACATATAAATCTCTTCCTCCAAATCACCATGAAGGAAAGTTGTCTTCACATCCATCTATTCTATCTCTAAATCATATGATGCAGCAAGAGATAATAGAAATCTAATGGATGTCAACTTTGCAACAGGAGAGAATATTTCACCATAATCTATTCCCTCTACCTGTGAATACCCCTTTGCAACCAATCTTGCTTTATACCTTTCAACACTACCATCTGCACAGAATTTCTTCTTGAACACCCATTTATAGCCAACAGATTTTCTCCCTTTAGGCAAAGGTACAAGGTCCCAAGTTTTTTTTTTCTCCAATGAAGCCATCTCATCATCCATAGCCTCAATCCAAGATCCTGCATCTTCCATGCCCAAAGCCTCTTTCACAGATCTAGGCTCATCAGTGTTAGTAATCAAAGTAAAGGCACAACTGGAATCTAACATAGAATAACCAAACCTTTCTGGTTGCTTTCTTTCTCTCATGGATCTCCTCAAGGGCTAAGGTTGAGGTTGTTCTTCCTCTTCTTCCGAACTATCAAAGCTGCTAGAGCTCTCCTCATCATTAGACCCAACGTGGTCTCTCTGTTCAGTCTTCTCAGGGGTAGGAGGCAACTAAACAACATCTTTTTCCTTTTCTTTTTCATCTGGTTGTAGCACAATAGGAGAAGATGTTAGCTCTCTGAAAATAACATTTCTACTATACAACACCTTACTAGTCACGGGATCCCAAAGCTTGTATCCTTTCACACCAGCACTGAATCCGATGAAAATACATTTAACAGCTATGTTTTCCAACTTAGATCTTTTCTCCTTTGGAACATGTGCATAAGCTTCACAACCAAAAACATGAAGATGTCTAATTGAAGGCTTCTTACTAGACCACACCTCCATAGGTGTCTTACCAACAAGGGCTGATGTAGGAGATCTATTAACTAGATAGCAAGCAGTGGCCACAACTTCGGCCCAAAACCTTTGTTCTAAAATACAAAATGTAATGAGGTGTCTAAATCCCTCAGAACAGCATCAGTTTGGAAACCTCTCAATGAAAAGATGGACAGGAAGATGGATAATTGGAAAACCAGATGGTTATCTTGGGCTGGGAGATTAGTCATGATCAAAGCAACATTATCAGCAATACCAATATACCTAATGTCTTGCCTTTCACTTACCATAGAGGGATATATGGATATGGTGAAGAAACTTAGGAAATTCTTTTGGCAGGGTACAAATACCAAGAGGAAATTTGCATTAATCTCATGGGATAAAATATGTAAACTGAAATCTTCAGGTGGCACTAGCATTATAAATCAATTATGGCAGAACCAAGCTCTAGGTGCAAAGCTTTATTGGAAAATAGTAAATAATCAGGATCTCAAATGGACTAGAATTCTTAGAGCTAAATATTTAGGCAACTTTAATAAGGAAGATATAGTTAGAATTAAAGAGTTCCCAAAAGGCTCGAGAATATGGAACTTCATAGCTAAGTCAAGACATATTATTGACAATAACATATCTTGGAATATCAAAGATGGAAAAGAAGCAAGATTCTGGGAAGACTCTTGGGATGGACATCCAACCATCATTTCACAGGTAGGCCCCAATCAGATCAGTCATATTTGTACTTCATCCTGGAGACCATATCTTAGTGACTATATCATCCCTTCATCCTCTACTGCTATAGATGGTTCTTGGGAGTGGAAAGACTTCTCATCACTTCAATTAGATACAAGAGAGGTAGATAAGCTCAAAAGATTGATCAAAGATAGGCCCTTTCTTCTCAAACAAGGAAAAGATGAAATCATTTGGAATGGCGCAAAATCAGGATCCTACAGTGTCAAAGAGGGTTACAATCTAATAGCCAAATCATTCACAACCAAAATAGAAGAGATCCCAACAAAATTATGTTGGAACAAGGTTGGACTCCCAAAAGCCGAGTTATTTATGTGGGCAGCATCCCAGGGTAGAATTTTAACTGCAGATAAATTTATTAAGATGGGATATCAGGGCCCATCCAGATGCATTATGTGTTTCAAGAATGAAGAGGATGTAAATCATCTTTTATTATCCTATCCCTTTGCTAAAGATTGTTGGTACTGGCTTTATTCAAGATTAGGATGGTCATCAGCCCCCCCAAATAATTTACTCCAACTTTTGATATCATGGCCACAAATCATGGGAGGAAGTTTATTCAGTAATCTATGGATGATCTCTCCATAAATTCTGATTTGGGAGATTTGGAAAGAAAGGAATAGAAGATTATTCCAGGATAAATTTTTGAAATTTGAAACTATAATTAACAAATTGGAGGCAGCCATAGTTGAGGTAATGAATTCTCGAATCCAAACTCAATCAGCACATCACAAATTCTTTACCAGCTAGGATGATCAAATGACAAAAAATTGGTTTAGGTTAAAAACTCCAATCACCATAGGCAGAGGAAATAGAAGAAATCAAGAACTAAGGAAGGCATGTGTCTGGAAACCCCCCCCAATTGGATGGCACAAATTAAATTTTGATGAAGCTTCTAAAGGTAACCCAGGCCCCTCAGGAGCAGGATGCATCATACGTTCTACAACTGGGAATGTGATTGCCAAACAAGCCATACCATTACCCAAAGATACCAACAATATGGAAGAATTTAAAGCACTATTGTATGGACTGATACTAGCCTGGGAAGTAGGGATCTCCAAGCTTGAAATTGAGGGAGACTTGCTGATTACCATCAATGCAATCAAAGTCAGATCAACCCCAAATTGGCATCTTATGGCAATTTTAGAGGTAATCTTACAGTTAATGGATAATTTTAAATCGAAAACCATTAACCATACTTTCAGAGAAGGAAACACTGAAGCGGATGAGCTGGCTAACCTGGCAGCTAGAGGAACAAATTTGAAAATTCTATCCGACATCAGCGGAGCTTCAACGGAGCTATTTGAATCTAACCACTAAATCAAAATGGTCAAATCAGCTCCTGATATATTTTTGCCTCAGAAGTTGACAGAATGGCTCCTTGTGGTGATAAGACGGTCATCTTTTCTCATTGCACATAGCGAGTGTAGGAGTTGAGAACATTAAATGAGAAGTTGGATTACGACAAGAAGAGCAGATACATCGAAGAGTGTCGGCATCTAGAAATGAGATATCTTCTAGCGTCGAAAACCTTGGTTGTTTTCAATCGGTTGCCTCTGCGCAGTTAAATCTCTGACACCAGCAAATCCTATGTGCGCTGCTGCGATTGTGTGGGGCCCAATTTTTATCATGTTAGTCGTCACTAGGCCAAGGAATGAAGAAAGTATATCCAGCGAATGGGAGTTTACCTTTACTGCCAAAGCTCAAGGGTGGGGTCTGGTTTCTGGATAAGTTAGATGGTCTTTACATGTCAGAGCATCAACAATGGTCGCTAAAGCGCAAGGGACTTGTCAGAGCTATGCGAAATCACGTCGGCCGTTGATTCTTCTTTGCGGTGTAGGGTTTCAAACTGTGGGTCCATGGTGACATGTATGCATAAATGGTGCATCCCTATTGGCCGAAGGAAATAAAGAGGTGGAGTGTTGTCAGCGGGGCTTGCATTAGAGATTTTGATCGACGGCTGGCATGTGATCACATGGAATATTCTCTCCCCATGCGATCATGCACCCACCGTCTGATTAGATGCCATTGGAGTTATCTTCTAGTGTCAAAAACCTTAGTTGTTTTTGGTCGTTCGCCACTACACAGTTAAATCTCTATCATCAGCAATTCCTATGTGCGCTGCTACGATTGTGTGGGGCCCAATTTTTTATCATGTTAGCTATCATTAGGTTAGGGAATGAAGAAAGTCTATCCAGCGAATGGGAGTTTACCTTTACTGCCAAAGCTCAAGGGTGGGACCTGGATTCTAGATAAGTCATAAGGTCTTCACATGTCAAAGAATCAATGGTGGTCACTAAAGTGCAAGGGATTTGTCAGAGCTATGCGAAATCACGCTGGTCGTTGATTCTTCTTTGTGGTGTAGGGTTTCAAACTGTGGGTCCATGGTGACATGTATGCATAAATGGCACACCCCTATTGGCCAAAGGAAATAAAGAGATGGAGTGCGGTCAGTGGGGCTTGCGTTAGAGATTCTGATCGACAACTAGTGTGTGATCGCATGGAATATTCTCTCCCCATGCGATCATGCACCCACCGTCCGATTAGATGCTATTGAAGTTATCTTCTAGCGTCAAAAACCTTGGTTGTTTTCGGTTGTTCACCTCTGCGCAGTTAAATCTCTGACACCAGCAATTCCTAGGTGCGCTACTGCGATTGTGTGGGGCCCAATTTTTTATCATGTTAGTCGTTGCTAGGTCAGGGAATGAAGAAAGTCTATCCAGTGAATGGGAGTTTGCCTCTACTACCAAAGCTCAAGGGTGGGGCCTAGTTTCTGGATAAGTCAGACAGTCTTCACACTATAGAGCATCAACGGTGGTCACTAAAGCGCAAGGGATTTGTCAAAGCTATGCGAAATCACGCTGGCTGTTGATTCTTCTTTGCGGTGTAGGGTTTCAAACTGTGGGTCCATGGTGACATGTATGCATAAATGGAGCACCCCTATTGGCTGAAGGAAATTAAGAGGTGGAGTGTTGCCAGCGGGGCTTGTGTTAGATATTTTGATCGATGGTTGGCGTGTGATCGCATGGAATATTCTCTCCCCATGCGATCATGCGCCCACCATCCGATTAGATGTTGTTGGCTTTTCTGCAGTGGGACCATGTGATGATTCATCATCAAGGTGTCAGGTGGGGATTGGCTGAGCTAGTAGGGGATTGTCGTGCCCGCCGTCCGAAAAGGAAAATATGTGATGGAGTGTTGTCAGCGGGGTTGGGGTAGAGATTTTGATCGACGGCGGGCGTGTGATCACATGGAATATTCTCTCTCCATGTGATCATGCGCCTACTGTCCGATTAGATGTCGTTGTTTTGTCTACAATGGGACCACGTGATGATTCACCATCAAGGCATCAGGTTTGGATTGGCTAAGCAAGTATACGTGAAGATGTGATGACCGTCGATCTTCTGGATGCGGGTCCAGTCAAAGTTCTCACCAGTTCGTGGATAAAGTGGGCACTAAGGTTGTGGTGAGGGCTAGTGGTTTGTCACATGTTTGCATGAGCCAGTCTTGAGTTATGCGATCATGCGACAAGCCCTTTGTGGAAACTTTATGCGACAACGGTTAACGGTAGTAAAGGGCTACGGTGTGTCGCATGTTCGCATAGCCCTTTTCTTGGCTATGCGATCATGCGACAACTGATGAAAGTTGCTATTGCGAAATTAAAGGTGGGTCAGTGTTTTAGGTCTTTGCCAACGTGTCCCTTTCTTATTGACCAGCAAGCGCTGAGATGGATATGCATCGTGGGTCCCATAGCCAAGGGCAGGTAACATTGGCGAAGGCTTAGGGGGTGTCGCATGTTCGCATAAGCCATTTTCAAACTATGCAATCATACGACAAACATCAAGGGAATGCCGTGTGTATTTTGAATCTCTATAGCTTGATCTATGCTCTGGTATATTTTACTATTTTAATATAATATTCGGCCTCGGCCCCTTATCGATCAAAAAAAAAATATACGAAATCATCATTTAGCAGATGGTCATAACAAGAATCAATTTTCTCAAATCCGTATTTCTAATCAAATAATAATTTACTTCTATTTGATAATTATTCATGTACAAACATATCTAAAAAAGAAAAATAAAACTAAAACATTAAATAATATAACATCTATTCAGCATAAAAATTGCAAACCATGATTATTATATACATCTAATAAATAAATTATTTTAAATTGCACCAAACACTGCACATTTTGTCAAAAACTGATCAAAGAAAGGATGGTTATAACTTAGAATCTTCAATTGCTCTTCAGAAAGAATATAAATACAGAGTCTTATCGCAATTTCTCGATTTTACAAGCTGAGAGATATTCAAATATTGTCATTGCACTTAGGCGCGAGGAATAATTCACAAACAATGGACTTTAGCACACAGTAAGCCTATTCTTATATACTTCCGCGGGAACTGATTGGTCATGAGAATGCCAGGTGGATTGGATTATTCGGACAAACAGCAGGTCGAAAAGTGTAAGAGAAAAATATTTGAATCTCCTGCGCTAACTGGTTACCGGCTGAGGAAAAAGGTCATTGTGTTCTCCTCACATTCATCGAAGTTCAAATATTTGAATCTCCTCACATTCATCGAAGTTCAAATATTGATCCATCTCTTCTTCCAATTTTTGATCCCTCTCTCGCTCAAATATTAGTGAACCATTCTCGAAAATATCGTTGAGGCCACCAGTAAGATACGGGAACATGTCATCACATTGTTGCTGAAATTGTTCTGGAATGAGCCCAAGAACATTTTCAAGTTTACCAGGAGGAGCTTGTTGAAGAAAAAGATCCGCTGCTGGCTGAAAATCATAAGAAGAATGCAGAAAATTATGATCCTTTGGTTGCTTAAATTGTTCGGAATCACCCTTCGGAACATCCTTAAGATCCGTCAAAACGTTCTCAGAAGATGGCGAAATGAGATCCAGTTGTTGAAATGGTTGTGCACCACGTCTGACCACATTCTGAAGGCCATGAGAAGAAGAATGTTGCAAATAATGAACTCGTTGCTGCTGAAATTGTAGCGAATCATCCCTGATTCTATTATGAATGCTGTCGGAAGGAAAATAGATCAAATCGCTATCTACTTCTTGTTGAAATTTCTCTGTGTCATTCCTAAAAAGATCCTCAAAATTTTCTACCCGCCGGATTTTTTGACGTGTCGAAAATCGTAGATTATCAGCACTGGAAAGAACAGGATACTTTTGTGGCGGTTCTAAGGTAACGGCTTTACGCGGCTTGCCAGGTGCTCTGTAAGTATCGACTGGCTTTGCATTGCCCCCATGGTGAACGTCAAGGGATAGACCTGAGTCCAAGTCAGATCCCTGAGGCCGAGTATCATGCGGCTGAAATCGTAGCGAATCGGCGCTGGAAATAACAGGATAATCTTGAGGAACTCTTAATTTACATAAGTTGCCTAGCTCATCAGGTGGAGGCGAATCGGCGCTGGAAACAACAGGATAATCTTGAGGAACTCTTAATTTATATAAGTTGCTTCTGGATTGAGATAAATATAAGTTTCCTAGCTCATCAGGTGGAGGCGAAGCCAGCCCTGTAAACAGAAAACAATACAGGGAAACAAACAACAGACTTTTTAATCTATATTAAAGATGAATAGAATATAAATACATCTCCGAAAATTGAAAATTGGAACCAAAATTACAAAGACAAAAAAGAGGTAAACGGTTCGGGATTATAAATAAAAATTGAGCATTAGGTACAAAAGAAACTTTTAGTTTGCAGAAATTAGGAAGAGGCATTTCGTCGAGCTATGGAAATTCCCCTAAATATTTGTGGCAAACTTTAAAAATTACCCTGCTTTAAGTAGATATCATCCGTACCTGGCAATTCCCCTTGAGTTTGAAAAGGAAAACAGAAAGGAGGTTGCATGTTCGAACCAGCATAGCCGCTTCCTCCTTGTGCCTGCCGTTCATTTCTTCGTCCCGCAATTCTTCCATTCAAAGAACGAGAAATGGTGAAGGAGTCTTTAACTTCCTCCCTATATTTTGCTGTTAAAATCACAGATAGATTCATGAAAATATTATGTTATGAAAGCAAAACATCAAGTAAAACATCTACCCTAAAATAGACTCTAATTTTCATTCTGCTTCAAATCTTTAAAGAAAAAGAAAAATCAATGCAGCAGAAATCTGGACAAAATGAAAATCGATCTGAATCCACTGAACATGATCCTTGTCTTACTACTAACTTCAAGAAATAACAGTCGATGAGAATTTTCTGAGAACAGAAAATCCATTTTCGCTGCACTTACCTGATTTATGGTATCTTATATGTCCTGCAATCTCCGAAGCCGTCTTGAAGACTTCACGGCATAGCTTAGATTTGCGTTCCTTAACCATTCTGTGCTCTTAATTCACAACTGTTGAGATTTTCATAAATAAAACTGATATGATCCCATTGAAGAATAATTTGGCTGGACGCAAAAATATATATAATGGGGGACGTGATCAACGATTTGGGTCAAGAATGTTTGACGGGGATGTTGTTTGCCTCTAAATTTAGTCTATTCTGAGTGTTAACTTACTGATAAAGTAATGTTTTGGCGCCGTGTGACAGTCTTAGCAGTGTAGTTTTTAAGTGCTTTTTTAAGTGTCCGTTAAACATGAGACAAACTCCCACTAAAGCAGAGGTTTCTTTGTTAAAAGACTTGAATTTGACATAGCGCATGGGGCTGAGCAGTGTAGTTTTTAAGTATTTTTTTAAGGGTTTTAAATATTTATAAAATTGTTGGTTATGTGCATGTAGTTTATAAAGTTTAGTATGTGGCTTCAAAGATTTACCAAATAAAGAAAATTAACTAATTAAAAATATTATATTATTTAAAAAAGACATTCAACATGTGGCAATCTCCTAATAGAGTGGAAGTTTCTTTGTTATAACTTTTAATTTGTTAAAAGACTTTTCAATTATGAAACTATAAATTATATTATAAATTGTGCCATGGAGTGGACTTCCACCATGCATAGATCCATCACCGTACACCTTGCACACTAGAGTTCTATGACAGAATTTATAAGAACACCACTGCCTTAATTTTAATTTTATGCTTTTTAAAGTTATTGATATAGAATGTAAAAATTATTTCTTTTATAAAATATATATAATTTAATAGTATAATTTAGAATGTATATTAAATTATTTTATAATTATTTATTCATCTTAGTAATGTAATTTTATGCTATATTATAAAATAAATATTTAATTTAATTTTAATTTTGTGCAAATCAGTTTGTGTTGGGCTGGTCAAATTGAATAGGGGATTGTTTGTAGATTTGATGGAGAAAAAGAAAGGATTGTTAAAAAATTCTAAATTAACTAAACATAATGTTTTTCATCTAATTAGGGACATAAATCATGAAGATTGAATAACTAAAAATTTTAAGAAAATCTATTGCGTTTTGAGGATTTTAGAAACTATACAAAATGTCATTATGTATGGAGTTAAGCTACATCCATTCTTCGTGTTCATATGAATTTTATGTGGATTTGTATTCTAGATACATAAAGATGAATGGTAAATAAATGATTTCAAATTAGCTATAAGGTTAAAAAAATGTTTGTAGAATAATAATATTGATAATAAGTAAGGATTTGTAGAGTTCAAATATTAAATTAGTATATAACTTGTTAAAATGATTCATAAATGATTCTTTTTATACAAGTTTATATTGTCATGCATTGTATAATATTTACATTCATTATAAATGTAATAAATTATAGAATTTTTTGTAACTTTTTAATAAAGATAGGAAAAACTTGTACAATACCAATGCTAGATCACTTAAAGGTTTACCTTTGAATGAATATCTTGAAATCATCTTCCTTAGAAGGTGATTCACACAACCAATGCAATTTGAATATGTTAGGTAGTCAACTAAAAATAATCCCAGTCCCCTCTACAAATGTTCTATACCAACCAAGGAAATATACTCATTTATAGTACATGTAACTAGAGAATGAATATTCACTAAGAAATAAAAAGAAAAGTGTGGTCCGAAAAAAGGATAGACATGTACCAGGAAAACACACTAAGTACCAACCAAAGAAGATTACAAAACCTTAATATATGGAAATCAAAGGTCATATTAGACAAATACAAAAAGGAACCTTGCAAGCTTGGAGAAGTTGTGTGGTCTCTTTAGGCAAAAGGATTTCTTCATAAACAAATTTTCCCAAAAATGACTTGTCTTATTGTATACACTTACAAATGACTTGATAAATTAATTAAATATTTATTATTTAATTAATATTGACTTGATGAATTAATTAAATATTTATTATTTAATTAATATTTATTTCCTCTATTATTAAATAAATTATTCAATTTATTTAATAGATTCACTATATCCTATTCTTCTTATCCTAAGTCCTCTAAATTAGTCTTATTAAAGTGATTTAATTAATTAATCAATTACACAATCACTAATATCACTAAGCCCCCTAGTCCATCTCATATGCTTAGTCACCTGACACATCACCTTGCAAACTGAGAGACCACACTGAAATGCGGGTATGAGAAATGGAAATGGCATTTTTTTTGTTGTTTATATTTGAAGTATAACTTTACATAGCGCGTACACCCTATAGGTTCTATTCACTATATCATTTGGGGGACCAAAAAATAATTTGGCACCTTTTTGGTCACACATCTTTGTGCATATGCCCTAATATGTCTACCATCTAATGTCAAAAAAGAGGAAAATCTTAAGACTACTATTTACAACAAAGTATAGTTTTTAAAATAATTTAATGATACCTAACATTCAAGTTAATTATATAGACAATGTTTGTTGAAAATATTTACATATGCTTGTGTAGAGTTAAATGAATCTATGTTAGTTATCCATTAACAAATTACTGGAATACAACATATATTTGATAAAAAATATGTATTTAGCTTCCCCTCTGAAAACAATGCATTGTTGTAGGAAGAAAATAGACAATCAAATGTAGAAATTCTTTAAAAATAAACATGCTTGATGCCAATAAACTAGTAATGGTACTAATACTACTACAAGTATCCTATTTTCTAATAAATAGAAAATTGGTATTTTGAGACGCCATATATATTGGCAAAGTACTCAGAATGTGATAAAGTTAAACATTGGGATGATTCAGCAACCCAACAAGCCCAAAAGATCAAACAAAAATGTTCCAGCCTTGCAACCTTGCAAATGCTAAGGAATTACATTGGTCATCTACACTAATTGATGCTAAGTAAGAGCGTTTAAGATCTTCTTAATTTAGTTAAATATTTTTTTGTGGAGTGTATTTGAAAAGAGATTCCAAGTTCTTAATTGATTTGAATGGAGCATGATAAAAATATAAGTATATTGTATTAAAATGTGTATTTTATAGAGGGGTGTGTGATGCACTCGAAAATGAATACCTAAAAATGCTCTCATTTTGCATCTCTAAGAAAGAAGATGATTTGATGCTTGAAGAATATGCATGTAGCACCTAGATATCTTAAAATATGGACATTCAAATTTTCCTGAATAATTCTCATTCATATTTAAGTTTATCTACAAGGGCTTAAAGGGTTCTACATCTTGAGCTCTTGAATGAGAAGATTCCAACCTATTTTCCTCCAAGCCACTCTAGAGAAGAGAGATTTCTTTTATTCTCATGGAGATTCCAACTGGGTTAAGAACAAGTGGGGGAACTTTCCTTTTGAAGGAAAACCTAAAACCCCATTGATGCCAAAAAACCTCTTTTATGAAGAAAGCATAGGGTTTGAGAAACATATGCACTAGATCCATTCTAATAACATTATTCCTTGCAAGAGATGATGTGGGAAACTCCACTATTGTGTTTCAGTAAAATGATCACCTAGTAGAAGGGCTCTTCTTTCTCTTTGAGAGTTTTGAGAAAAAAGGAAAGCCACTCTCAAAATGGCTAAACCCATTAACAGTGACTTTATTATTGTTAATCTTTGGGGCATAATCAACCGAGAAAATCTTGCAAAAATACCCATTGAGGGGTGTGTGTATGTGGACCTACAAGAATGCCATCTTTACTACATATTTTCTTAGTGTATTTTTTAGCAACGAAATTAAATTATTTTCCTATGCTAACTTGTTTTGGCAAAACTTATCTCTATGTCATTTTAGAGATGAAAAAATAAAATAAAAATGAATTATATGAATAAAAAAATTTAAAAAGACAAAATTAAGACAATAATAGATTTTTGTCTCAAAAACTTGTCTTAAAACACCTTATCTTGTATTAGTGTTGTTCAAACCTACAACTCTTTCTATGAAGAATTGGGAGAAATAGTGACTCTATTGAAGACTCTCTTCTTCATTAAACTAGGGTTTTTCCTTGAAGAGCTATGAAAATATGACCTCAGAATGAACCCCATCTTCTTCAACCATTTCTTCAAGCTAAACTAACTATACAAACCACACATGACTTTCATGAAACTGAAACCTCTTCCCATTTTATTCTTCTATGGTCTTTTCTGACCTAAAGGAAGAGGGATGGACTAAAATAGAATGGTGAATGCCACATACAAATCCCTTCCTCTCTTGGGCCAAGAAACTATAGTTCAAAAGCAGGCTATTTGTATATCTTTTAGGTTTCTTGGTGATGGGTTTTCACCTCTAGTTTTGGTGCTTGATCTTGACCTCCAGTTTTGGTGCTCAATCCCCTCTAACAGTGTAGATTTCCCTCTAGTTTTTTAGCAAAAAATTACCCCTTTTTATGGGAAATTACACAAGATTTTCCAATAGATCCAAATAAACCAAAGTATGATTAAAATTTCCTTGGTAGTAATAATTGTTGATCTATGTATTATTGTCTATATACTTATATATTTTTGTCTCTATATTCATTTATAGTATATATTTATACATATTTTTTTATATAAGTATTAATATTTCTTTATCTATAATTGATGATAGTTTTATATATTTTAATACTATATTTTGTGTGTGTGTGTGTGTGTGTGTGTTTATTAAGTATTGGTGTGTACCTATGTGTAATTGTCTTTATCTTTATATAATTTTCCTATTTCTATATTTATTTAATTATCTATATATTTGTTTACATAAGTATGGGTATGTGTGTGTGTGTGTAGACACACACACACACACACATTTGAAATGCTAATACAATAGGAAAATCAAACTGGCTTCAAATCATAGTTAAAAGCATTAATAATTCATTAACATGATGAGTAAATATAAAACTTCAACAATGTAAATGTTAATTTTTTTATAAAATATGTGAATGCCTTAAGACTACATTGAGAGGCAATGTCTTCCATGCAATAGGTATTTTTGGTGCACCAAGCAACCTAGGTAGCCAAATGGGCTTCTTAGGTAGGGTACCATAAGGGGGGCTTAAGCTCTTTGAATTATGATCAAATTCAAAAGAAAAATAATAGAGGAGTAATAGTCATTTATTTAGTCATGCATACTTGTGAATTGAAAAAAGATGGTAAATAATTTAATCATTTTTAGTCACATAGCTAAAAAATTTAGTCACGTACAGTCATTTATTTGCCAAATTGTGCTAGTGATATAATTTATGCATCTCTGTGTGTGTGTGTGTGTGTGTGTGTGTGTGTGTGTGTGTGTGTGTGTATTCCATATGCAATACATTATATATGTAATACATTACATATGTAATGCATTATATATGTTGTGTAATATATGTACTATATTACATATATAGTGCATTAAGATAATGTTGCAATAGAGGAATAATGTATTGGATATGGATCTGATATCTGATTCTTGAACAATAGTGCCAAAAGTAAAATGTTGGTGCCATTGTAAAGTGTTTGTAATTTTAATACTTGCGGTATCAAATATCGGATATGGATCTGATATTTGATACCTTTACAATGGCGCCCATGGTAAAATGTCGGCACCATTTTAAATTGTTTGGAATTTGTATAGTTGTAGTATCAAATATCGAATATGGATCTGATATCCAATACCTCTATAATTGTGCCCATGATAAAATATTGGCACCATTGTAAAGTGTTTGGAGTTTTATTACTTGTAATATCATATATTAGATGCATAAATATTATGGTATTATATATATGTCCATATCTGATATCGGATATGAAATACTTACCTAATATTGGATATATATATATATATATATATATATATATATATATATATATATATATATATATATATATATATATATTATATATATATATATATATATATATATATATATATATATATATAATATATATATATATATATATATTATATATATATATATATATATATATATATATATATATATATATATATATATATATTATATATATATATATATATATTATATATAATTATATATATATATATATATATATATATATATATATATATATATATATGATATCATTCATATATATATACAATATCCAATAATGGTTTTTCTTAGGTTTTTTCTTCGGCAAGGTGCACTAACACCCAAGCCTACTAAGAAGTCAATATATCTTATTCACATTTTGGGGCAGATGAAAAACACATTTTTTCACATCACCAGTTTTTGGCTCACCATGATCCTACACATACCCTGAACCAATTTATTTTTGTCACTTTGATGCAATTGAATCACATTAGGATAAAGAGGTCACTCTACTAATTATAAGGTGGTGCATTCGTAAGAAAATGAACTCACCATTCTTATCTGAACTTATTTTCAAATCCAACTCTTAAATTGCATCTCTTCCAAGATATTATCAATGATGAAAGGAATGCAACATGCACTATAAGTAGTCTTAAAGGATAATCCACCCAAAGGATGATTTCTTCTCATGTGTCAATCAAATAGTCCTTACATGAGTACAACCCCTTATCTCCCCCTTCTTAGTGGAGGAGTTAGACTTTGTCATCAATAAGGTTGTTGTTAGTCCTTCTAGATACCTTTGTACTTCTTAAAATATGGTATGCTTGTTTGTCTTATAGATTGAGAATGCTCAAGATATTTTGAAAATTTTAAGAGTATTCTTAATCCTTACTTAGATGAACCTCTACTTGTATCAATCTTCATAGCTAAAATGATCAACCACCATTGCCTTCAAATATAATATAATAAATTAAATAATTTGATAATATTTTTACTTATAACATTTAAATGAGAAATACCATAGAAATATTTCACATTAATAATTATTTACATTTTTTTTTTAATAAAACTACTTACCATACTATAATAACATAAAGTGGAAAAATACTATTAAAAAGAAGGCAAAACATATGAAGCAACAATCTATCAAATCATGATTGTAAAACCATAGCAATGCTTCAGTATACACTTGATTTACACCATACAAATGGAAAATCAGAAGTAACAAACCTAAGTAGCCTCTATTATTTTGGTATTTTGTACCTTAATCTCGCCTTTGTCCTTGGCAATTCTGCATTTATGTGAAGAACTTTATTAAATTTGTTGTTGGGTATTTTCTATGAATATTCTGACTATGGTACCTTTATCTCAATTATAATTCCATTTTCATCATAGAAAAAGTTCTTAAAAAATAAAAATAAGAATATAAAACTAAAAAATTTAATATATTTTAGCATATCTCTTTTTTTGAAAAGTTATTTTTAATTTTAAAATAAAACCAAATTTTATCAAAAATATTCCTAACATAATCTAGATTTTCAGATAATTATTTTGAAAGAAAAACAAATCTTAGCAAACAAAAATTAACCTCAACGTTAAATTAATAACCTAGAACAAATATTAGAATAATAGAATAATAGGTGAAATAGATTATGGTAAGAATATAATTTATTTTATATTTATATTTAAAAAGTAATAAGTAAAAAAGTTTGTTTAAATAATCTTTAACTATAATATCATTATGAAATCTAATCCTATTTTAATAATAATATAAAAATAGTCAAAAGACATCGTAAATGATGCTTAATTCAAATCTTCATCTATATATTACTAACTATTAAGATATTTGTTTTAATTATTATAATTAGAAAACAATAAGTAAAAAGTTGTTGAAATAATTCTAATCATAACTTCATTTGTAATTTACCACTAGCAATCCTAATACTTAATTTTAATAATAAAATAAAATAAGTACAAATGGGGCTAAGTAGTTGTTCCCGACATGCAGTCAAGATTAACACATGCTAACATCAAGTACACTCATATGATTTCTATTACATACAATGTACATAATTAACTTTTAAAATTTCAATATATGAAAATTAATATTATTGCACATCTTTTTTATGCAAGTACTAGTTAAACTGGTTTTGCTTAATTTATATTTATTATTTTAAAATTATATATTGATATAGTATGTAAAAACTATTTCTTTTATATATTTATTAAGCTATATATTAAATTTAGAATATATATATATATATATATATATATATATATATATATATATATATATATATATATATATATATATATATATATATATATATATATATATATATATAAAATTATAATTTTATAGTACAATTTAAAATGCATATTAAAATTATTTTAAATTTATATATTGATCTTAATAATATAATTTTATACTATATTATAAAATAAATATTTAATTTAATTATAATTTTGTAGCGAATCAGTGACAGACGAGCTAATTTTGTTGGGCTGGTCAAATTGAATAGGGGAGTGTTTGCAGATTTGATGGAGAAAAACATTACAGACGAGCTAATAAAGCTTAGAAATTTTTTTTGCTAATAACCATCGAAATGCAAGTAATTATTTTCACACCTGTGCCTAATTTTTACAGAAAACAGTGCTGTGAAAAAATTCCAAATTTCCAAAACACAATGTTTTTCATCTCATTAGAGATGTAGATCATGAAGATTCAACAACTAAAATTTTTATCCTGTTGCTCTGAGAATATTCTAAAGGCCACGAGAAGAAGAATGTTGAAAATAATGATCTCGTTGCTACTGGAATTGTAGCGATTCGACTCTGATACTGTTCTGAATGCTATCAGGAGGGAAATAGATCAAATCGTTATCTTCTTCTTGTTGAACTTTCTGTGTGTCATTGGTGATCTAAGATAGTATCGAATGGCCTTAAATGGCGCCCATGGTGAATGTCAAGGGATAGACCTGAGTCCAAGTCTGATCCCTGAGGCCGAGGATCATGTGGCCGCAATCCTAGCGAATCGGCGCTGGAAATAACAGGATCATCTTGAGGAACTCTTAATTTATCGCTTTTAAATTGGGAACCCTCAGCAGGAGCACTGCAAGAAGCTGGATTTAAATTACTGCTAGGTTGAGATAAATATAAGTTGTCCAGCTCATCAGATGGAGGCGAAGCCAGCCCTGTAAACAGAAAACAATACAGTGAAACAAACAACAGGATTTTTAATCTATATTAAAGATAAATAGAATATAAACACATCTCCAAAACTTGAAAATTGGAACCAAAATTACAAAGACAAAAAAGAGGTAAACGGTTCCGGATTGTAAAAACAATTGAGCATTAGGTACAAAAGAAACTTTTAGTTTGCAGAAATTAAGAAGAGGCATTTCGTCCAGTTATGGAAATTCCCCTAAATATTTGTGGCAAACTTTAAAAGGAGGTTGCATGTTCGAACCAGCATAGCCGATTCCTCCTTGTGCCTGCCGTTCCTTTCTTTGTCCCGCAATTCTTCCATTGAAAGAACCAGAAATGGTGAAGGAGTCTTTAACTTCCTTCCTATATTTTGCTGTTAAAATCACAGATAGATTCATGAAAATATTATGTTATGAAGAAAAACATCAAGTAAAACAATTACCCTAAAATATACTCAAATTTTCATTCTACTTTAAATCATTAAAGAAAAAGAAAAATCAGTGCAGCAGAGCTCTGGAGTCTGGACAAAATGAAAATCGATCTGAATCCACTGAACATGATCCTTGTCTTACTACTAACTTCAAGAAATAACCGCATAACATTCGATGATAATTTTCTGAGAATAGAAAATCCATTTTCGCTGCACTTACCTGCTTTATGGTGTCTTATACGTCTTGCAATCTCCGAAGCCGTCGTGAAGACTTCACGGCACAACTTAGATTTGTGTTTTTTAACCATTCTGTGCTCTTAATTCACAACTGTTGAGATTTTCATAAATAAAACTGATATGATCCCATTGAAGAATAATTTGTCTGGACGCAAAAATATATATAATGGGGGACGTGATCAACGATTTAGATCAAGAATGTTTGACGGGGGTGCTGTTTGCCTCTAAATTTAGTCTATTCTGAGTGTTAACTTACTGGTAAAGTAATGTTCGCCGACCTGTCTTGGCGGCGTGTGACGGGCATGTTGACGTGCAAGCTGGAAGTCTGCTGCTATTTTTAGTTTAAAAAAGCGTTTTTAATATTTATGAAATAGTTGGGTTGTGTGCATGTAAAGATAAGGTTGTGGCTTTAAAGATATACCAAATGACAAAATTAACTGATTAAATATATTATGTTAATAGAAAAAGCATTTAACCAAATAATTAAATTGATTTTGCTTTATGTTTTTAAGTTAATCAGTCTTAGCAGTGTAGTTTTTAAGTGTCTGTTAAACATGAGACAAACTCCTAGTGCAGCAGAGGTTTCTTTTGTTAAAAAACTTGAATTATAAATTATGCTTCTACACATGCCATGCATCCATCCATAAAACTTGCACACTGCAGAGTTCGAGGGCAAAATTTGTGAGTACGCCTCGGCCTTAATTTTAATTTTTTATTTTAAAAGTTACTGATATATGTAAAATATATTTCTTTTATATATTTATGAAGTTATACAATAAATTTATAATATATATAAAATTATAATTTAATAGTATTTTTATATATTTATGAAGTTATACAATAAATTTATAAAATATATAAAATATTATAATTTTCTAATATAGTGGAAGTTTCTTTGTTATGACTTTTAATTTGTTAAAAGACTTTGAATTATGAAACCATAAATTATATTATAAATTGTGCCAATCACTGGGCTTCCGCCCATGCATAGATCCATCACCAGACCCCTTGCACAGTCCAAAGTTCTAGGGCAGAATTTCTAAGAATGCCGCTACCTTAATTTTAATTTTATGCTTTTTAAATTTATCGATATAATATGTTAAACATTTTTCTTTTATATATTTGTTAAATTATATATTAAATTATCATACTGCCCACAGGCTCCTTAGAGTAACACAAGCATCCCATAATAAAATTTGCAAACAAGTAACATGATCTTTAAGCAACAAAAAATTTGTCAAAAACTTTGCGTACCGAGGATATTTTTCTTAATAGATTGCATGGATAAGCAATGCCTAACAGATATATCTTCATTTGTATGAGAATCAATGGCATCCAAAGGGAACTTAAATGTTTTATTCAAGAACCTATCTACAAACATATTTCAAATTTTATGATAAATCACATGAAAGCTCTTAACATGCCCAAAAGAACCTTCAATGTAGATGTCAGAGAGTGCATAGCACATGACAAGGACGAGATGAGAGGAAGTGCAAGTACAAATCAAACACTAGAAGAAAAAACTTAAAAATTAAAAATGTTTCAATTTAATAATAAGGGTGAACATGATATATGCATTGCTAGGCATTACAATTTCATCAATAGGTTTGAATTTTAGTAACTCTAGAAGAACAACAAATATTCTTCAAATAAACTAGTTGAAAGAAAGGAACAAACATTAGGACTCATGACAACTCACTTTGGAAGAAAAAATTTGTTAAAATATAACTATGCATGCAAGGTAGTCTATACCATAACTTTTTTTCATGAAATTCAAAATTGCAATAAAATATTAAAATTAGAGTTTAATTTTTCATATTGTTCAGAGAAAATTAAACTATTGCAAAGAAAAATTGGTGGTCTTTTCCCAGTCGGTTACATGCCAATTTCACAATAATTCTATATAATTTAATATTTATGTCAGTACTAGTTTCAAATGCTATAAATTAATCCAATGAAAAATACAAAAATTACCAGTTCTATTGGTCAAAAGTTCACCATCCAACTAAAGGGGTATATTGTTTTAGCTTACGAGAGGCTCTGCACATTCTTGAAAACAATTTTTTTAACATACTCCCTTTATCTTCAAACATCCTTTCAGAAGCATCTCCTCCAGAATAATACTCTATAGTCCTTCATTAAGTTAGGTATTTTTTTTATTTTACAGAAACATTCTCTTCATGAATGTACAAAAATTAGTAAATAGAACACTTTGCCTCCCTTATATCAACACCCTTTGCATTAATTCAATGTGTGTCCATTTCTGCAAATGAAGTGTAGGAAATATCTTCTCTCCACGCTATGGAAACCTCCAAAAATAATACTTCTATACGCAACAAAATTAATGATCCTTCATCATTACTCTTCTTGTCTCTTCTTCTTCATATTGGTGTTCACTTCTGATGTCATTTCTTCTCTCTCTAATGAAGAAAAAAAAACCATTTTTAAATATCTCCAATTCTCATCTTGCCACACAAGTCGCTTGGGCACTCTTAGCAGTCGTAGCAAAGGCCTCTCCAAAGCGCTTGAAATCCTTGCTTACCCCGTTCTTTTGTCCAAGCGCAATTAAACCGTCCCAATTCAGAAAGCCTTTCACTTGAACTACTTCTTCATAAAAAATTAAATCTTTCCCAGCTCGACAGATATCAAAAGTATTACACTTGGTTAAAGGCTAAAGGCACTTCTACATGGTACGATGGTAGATATAAATAAGACAAAAAACTATATCGTCTTATTCTATATATTATAATTTCTATATCTATATATTATTTCTTAAGACTCCCTCAAGATCATTGGTACATTCTGAATACATGTTGTGCATTACAAATACCCAATTTAAGATAAGATTTTGGCTAAAATGTCAATACTAATTCATAGGAGTGAAGCTAATAAAAAAAACATTTGAGAGTTTTCTGCATCTACAAGGCACTCTGATTGCACACACAACACATTCCAACTTTTAGGGAGTCAACTATTTTTGAAGGTCATAACATAAATATGATTTACGCATTACACCCTTCATTCTCAAAAATTATAAGCAATCAGACAGTAATGATAAATTTTTAGTTAAGAAAATTTGGTATTTGGAGATTTGGGCCCCCCTATGTCCTCTGTCAATTTGTTTTCGTAAGTGTAAGCACATTTTTTGAACTCAAGATTGAGAAAAGAAAACTCCAAATCAACAAAGAAATGCCTAATTTAAAATGATGAGAATTAGTAGTGGCAACTTTTAAAAGTAAAAAGAGGGTGCTCTCTTGTTCTTGTCATTGGGAAATGAGGGAGATTAAAGAGCCATTAACATAGCCATCTATATCTTTCAACCTACAATTCTCAAAAACACAGCTCGATACATCCTTCTCAAACACACCCACTTCCAAGATATCCCTTTTCTATTCTTTCAACTCAGTTTCCTTTCTAGAAAATGAAATTTGTACCGCTTACAATCAAAGAAAATATAATCAATGAAAAACCAAAATGACAAAGCATTACTACTTTTACCCCCTCAAACAACATGAATACCCTAAACCATATCTCCTCGAGAAGATCATCGTTTCTCAACTGTGTCATACAAACATCGGAGCTCACAATTACCAGACACCTTACCAGCTCAGGAAATCCAAAACCCCACAAACTCGCCATAACAATGCCCAATAACCATAACACTCTTCACTTGCAGGCAATCCAACATGCATGTTACGCACTCCACCTGAAATATATCCAACCGCTTAGAGCTCCTAGTAGTGGACTCGCCAATAATTCTTTGCAAAGTCAGGCATTTATTTACTAAAACAATAACATCTCCACAAAAAATGGATTGAGGAAGTAACGTAATAGTGCATATAAGTAATACGGAAAAGATATATTTTTTTATTGTCGTCGAGTTGTTTCAGGCCTGGGAAAATATTTTCCGTATCAGACTTTACTGAGCACATTTCTCAATGGGCAATGCCCACAATTAAAAAAACCTATCAGCTTAATTATTGATTAGGTTAGTGTATATTTCTCAATTCTATATTTCTTAACAATGTTTAAAATTTCATAATACTAATTTTATAGAAATTCAAAATCATGTAAAAAATGTTTACTTTCTTTTATAAGAAATTATAGAAGTTCAATTATAATAACACTTTTATTTTTATCTAACTCGAAGTTCGTTTCTAAATCAAGATTCCACCCAACCCTTAATTTATAATTATTTTGTGAGAAAATTATCTAGTCACTACTTGATATTTTATATACTACACAAGCTCAACATATTTTTTTATACACATTCCTATAAATAGACATGCATCAAATAGGATCTTGTTATTAAAACTTGAAATAATTTTTTGAAATTTAAGTGGGATCTCTTCTTCTTTTTTTAAAAAAAAAGTTCCTTCATGAATTGGGATAAAAGCTACATAAAGTGTCAATATCTTAATCATAACAGTAGAGATTTCCTTGTTCTAATGAAAAACCAACCTATAATCTATTCCTTTTTCTTTCACAAATATAGATAGATGTTCGATCATATTTAAAAATCCTCATATTTTGTTTTTACACTATTCACAAAATTTATCTTTACATTTACAAAAATGAGTAATTAACCATCCTTCAGGCTCACTCAAAGCTAATACACTCAAGTTTTGTCATCTTTAAGCTTATTTTCTAAAGTTGGAATGCCTTGTAATAATTCTCAAAACCATGCCTTTTCTATATTGGGTCATTCTTGGACACTAATCATATTTCAATCCATTTCCCATTAATAAAGTGTTAATATTTGATATATTCATCACTTTATAATGCTCCAAATTATTTCCAATCTTTAACAAGAAAAATATTAGTAAAGGTAATGATCAAACCTCTAAAGTACCTCATGGTCTATGTCATAACAAAAACTAGTAGATAGTCTAGATGAGCACTACTTTATCTCACTATATGAATTTGTCATGCTAAACCAAGATTCTCTTTTTACTTGAAAAATTTAATATCTCAACAAAGTTATGATAGTTAGCTAGTGATCTATTTTGAGGAATCTCTATGATGGGTATTGCATTAGAATATAAATATCCTCATAGCTCCTTTAAGTTCTATGCTAGGTTTACTTTTCAAATGCTTGACCATTTTTAAACTTATCCTACTACCCACAGCCTCCTTAGAGTAACACAAGTATCCCGTAACAAAATTTGTAAAAAGGTAACATGATTTTTAAGCAACAGAAAATTTGTCAAAAAAAATCTACAATATGGTAATGATCATGATTATGTTTCATCACTGAAGTGATATTAATAACAATTTAATTATTGATTAGGTTAGTGTATATTTCTCAATTCTATATTTCTTAACAATGTTTAGAATTTCATAATACTAATTTTGTAGAAATTCAAAATCATGTAAAAAATGTTTACTTTCTTTTATAAGAAATTATAGAAGTTCATATACAATAACACTTTTATTGTTATCTAACTCAAAGTTCATTTCTAAATTGAGATTCCACCTAACCCTTAGTTTATAATTATTTTGTGAGAAAATAATCTAGTCACTACTTGATATTTTATATACTACACAAGCTCAACATATTTTTTTATACACATCCCTATAAGTAGACATGCATCAAATAGGATCTCATTATTAACTTTAAACAATTTTTTGAAATTTAAGTGGGATCTCTTCTTCTTCTTTTTTTTTTAAAAAGTGCCTTATGAATGGGGATAAAAGCTACATAAAGTGTCAATATCTTAATCATAAGAGTAGAGATTTCCTTCTTATTCTAATGAAAAACCAACCTATCCTCTATTCCTTTTTCTTTCACAAATATGGATAGATGTTGGATCATATTTTAAAATCCTCATATTTTGATTTTTACACTATTCACAAAATTTATCTTTACATTTACAAAAATGACTCAATTAACCATCCTTCGGGCTCATTCAAAGCTAAAACACTCAGGTTTTATCATCTTTAAGCTTATTTTCTAAAGTTGGGATGTCTTGTAATAATTCTCAAACCAATGCCTTTTCTATATTGGGTCATTCTTGGACACTAATCATATTTCAATCCATTTCCCATTAATAAAGTGTTAATATTTGATATATTCATCACTTTATAATGCTCCAAATTATTTCCAATCTTTAACAAGAAAAATATTAGTAAAGGTAATGATCAAACCTCTAAAGTACCTCATGGTCTATGTCATAACAAAAACTAGTAGATAGTCTAGATGAGCACTACTTTATCTCACTATATGAATTTGTCATGCTAAACCAAGATTCTCTTTTTACTTGAAAAATTTAATATCTCAACAAAGTTATGATAGTTAGCTAGTGATCTATTTTGAGGAATCTCTATGATGGGTATTGCATTAGAATATAAATATCCTCATAGCTCCTTTAAGTTCTATGCTAGGTTTACTTTTCAAATGCTTGACCATTTTTAAACTTATCCTACTGCCCATAGGCTCCTTAGAGTAACACAAGCATTCCGTAACAAAATTTGCAAAAAAGAAACATGATTTTTAAGCAACAGAAAATTTGTCAAAAAAAATCTACAATATGGTAATGATTATGATTATGTTTCGTTACTGAAATTATATTAATAATAATTTAATTATTGATTAGGTTAGTGTATATTTCTCAATTCTATATTTCTTAAGAATGTTTAGAATTTCATAATACTAATTTTGTAGAAGGGTATGTGCAGGATCATGGTATGCCAAAAAGTGGCGATGTGAAAAAAACTTATTTTCACTCGTCCAAAAGCGTACAAATGCATATGTTGACTTTTTAGTAGTCATGGGTGTTAGTACACCTAACCAAGACAAAAGCCAAAGAAAAAGGCTTAATCGAATATCCAATATTGTCAGATATTCAACAATATCAGATATCAAATATTTGCCAATAAATATAAATCTCTATACCCCAACCGTGTTCAACATTTTCTCACTATGAAAATGTGAACACAACTAGGGCAAATAGATATCCACTTTGAAATCTCCTATCCAATTTTGTTTTAATCCTGAGGTAAGTCAAATCTTCTAATTTGTATTATTTTTATTGTTTTTAAATAGAAATTTATAGTTTTTTATATAAAATATTAGGGTAGCAATGATTTTTTTTATTGTTTTTTAAAATTTATTGTAATTATCTTTTTTTTTTCACTATAATCAAAAATGGAATCAAAAAACCCTCCTAATGATCTTGCAAACAATCTAGAACCAACTCCCAACAATCCCCCACCTCCAGAAGACATACCTATCACAAACCCTCACCATTTAGAGGATCTAATAGGAGATAATCTAAATGAACTTAGAGGATTTCAAACCACCTATGCCAATATCCCCACATTGCACCCCATGTTTATGACATTGAACTCAATTATTGAAAACATGGAGAAACTTACACGGCAACATAGTGTTGCACTTCTTTGGCACGATTTCATGCACGCCCAGTTTGACAATGGGCTTGATTATGATCAAGTCATGAACCTAAATATAACAAAACATGACATAGCTAATCTTTTTGTGGATCCTAAAACCAGTCTAAAAGTGGACCCTAAAAAAACTAAGCTGTCAATTAAACGATGCACAAATAGTGCAATACATGACAACTTTTGGGACCACTGGTGGATGGTTTTTGATAGACAACCTGACAATAATTTGGATGTCCCATTTTATTTTATTAAAAAATTGTATGTTGAATTTGTGCTTGGTCACAAGGTGAATTATTGGAGTATGAGACCGAACTAGGGTGTAGGTTTAGGCACTCCTTAGGACAAGCCATGGGCATAACAGGTGAAATATCACACATATGTCCCCCCTCTAGAGATTTCACCACCTCCCACAGTGCAGCATCATGAAATTATTTCTGAGGCCAACTCACAGACTATTCGAACCATTCACACCTTGAGTGATGTGCTGGTTACACAGAGCATGTCATTGTTGCCTCCTCATGTTGATGCTTCTGGCCCTTACACATCCTCCATGAGCTCACATGTTTATGTGCCCCACACTTGCATTATCTGCAAGAATCTATGCTTAGGTCCCCTGAATGATAGCGATGCATATAATTATGTCTTTGAGGTGGACGATTCTACACAGCACACTATAGGCACTGAAGCACCTCATGAAGATGTGCATTAGGGGCATACAACGCTATGGACTCCTACTGTTATGGTAAGGGTAAACAGTTCACCTTATACATTGTATTTAAATTTTATTGTTTGTATTTTTAGTAGAATTTTCTTATAATAATTTCCCACTTTTTATTTTATGTATTACATTTATGTTCAATTGAAAATAGAGGAGGAGATGACATAGGTGGAGGGATCCATGCTTTCGGCCATATCATTTGGCCTTGACAGTTCCACGGTACATATGTTTTAATGTACTCTTTGGTTTCCTTAAATTATTATAATAGTATATGTACATTGTTTTTTAATTTTTATGATCATCTTATTGTACATACTAATGAAGGTGTCACCAGTTGCCACCAAGGGGCAATGTGAGGGGGTGCAGGTGTCAGGAATTGACAAGGGAATGGTAATTAAGTAATTTAGTTTGTTTATGCATACATGTATACTTGTCAGTTGTGCGTACTCATTTTTAATTTACATAGTTTATTTGACAGAGAATGGCATCTGATGATGTCGTGAGACCCTATTGTCACGATAGAGTCATAGGCATATCCATTCGCAGTGATAGCCTCATGGCACGTATATTTCTAAAGTTATTTGTCTATATTTTTCTATCAAGTATATATAATATGATCAAGTTATGATAGTATTAAGTATCTATTTGACTTTTGTAGGTGACTCCTAGTTTGACAGAGGTAGAATGCCAAGGGTTTGTATCATTGATGACTTAGCCAACATTTCCTAAAGAAAGTTTAACTCAGGTAAGTTTTAATGTTAATTTAGTTATTTTTTAAATATATATTTTCTATTGGAAGTACTTAACATTAAATAGTATAACTCATAGATCAATATCATGTTCGAAAACATATATAGGTCGGAGTTGACATTGGTGGCATTGTTCATGTGCTACCAAGAACATATATTAGATCTCCTATCCATGGGAGGAGACAGAGAGGTGAGGTATATGAAAGTTAAATTTTAGTTTAAATTTTATTTATTTTTATTGACTATGATTCTGAATTTTAATCTAACTTGGGGTTTCACTTTTGTGTTTGAGTGTAGGATCCATCAGAGCCAAAGAGTATTTCAAAGAGGCAGCATTTTGATGATCCACCAGTAGAATAGGATGTCCTAGAAACTTTTGTAGTTGAACTTCTTATTTTGAGATGTCATATGACACATTCAACAACTAATATACAAGGAAATATACATGTTTAGACCTCTCCCATCAAGTTACAGTTGCCACAGGGGTGGCGGGGTCACTACATAAGGCTAGCTACAAACTTAGATGTTTACTATGCCTATAATGCCAATCTTGTCCTCAACTTCAATCAATTATAATATCTTAATGATATTCCAAATAATGAAATAGTTACATAAACTTGTAAACACACAGAAGACATCATTCCTATATCACACCATAAGCCCATGTATCATTTTGAAGAGGATCATCAAGTCTTTCTCTTCTTGCAAGTGCTCTATCCAATGTTTTACGATTTAGATTCAAGTCAACACAAGTTTGTCTCATCAAATGAGCATTTCTCAAATGATGACCTACTAAGGAGGTTGTAATAACCCTCCTAGCAGGTCTCTTATCTTTTTCCTTGGTAGTCTTCCCAATGGAATTGAGAGCACTAAAAAGATTTCTCACAATAATAGCATTCCTCTCCTTTTTCTTGTTCACACTAATCTTCAATTTGACTAGTATACGTCTCATCTTCTGCATCTTTAACAATTGCATAAACATTTGACATTGCTCAACCAACATCTTGTGGCTAAAAAAATGATGAAAAAGTTTTGAAACCCACAACCAAACAGTTCTTTATGATCTCTCCCCATCGAAATTGCTCATTATATTCTCATCAATTTCAAGTAACCATTTAGTTGTTCTTGAAGGTCTCAATTTTGAAGTTTGTCTTTCTTCCTCTAAAGGGGCTTCATTTCTCATATAATTTGGAGATGTATTATGTTGATTTAGTTCTTGTGTACCATTATCATTGTCAATTCCTTCATATTCAATCAGTGGATTTTCATTAACAATGTCCACACTTCCATTGTCCACATATACATGTTCATTTTCAAAACCTACATTTTCATCTTCAATCCATACATTCTCATTTTCCATATTATTGTCATATATCATATCAAATTCATGTTCTTCACTTGAAACCACATTCAAAGGTGGGTCTATGCCAACATCTTCATTAATATTTAACATAACTTGTCTCTTGTTCTGATGGGAAACCCTATCCATTTCTCTATACACTTCAACATCTTCATTTGTAAGTCTCCTCTTCCATTTATGCTTTCGAAAACTACTACTCCCCATAGTTAGACCAAAAAGGTGATGCAAATACCTTTGGTAATAGAGAAAATCCAACCAAAAAGTGGATTTTTGTGCTCTCTCTCTCTCTCTCTCTCTCTCTCTCTCTCTCTCTCTCTCTCCTACTCTTTCCCGTTCCCCTTATCTCTCTCTCCTACTCTCTTCTCTTCCCCTTCCCTTTTTGTCTCTCTCCTACTCTCTCCCCTTCCCCTTCTCTCTCTCTCTCTCTCTCTCTCTCTCTCTCTCTTAGGTAGAATATTGAACATATAATATAAATATTTAATAAGTTAATATTATACTATTATACAATACAAAAATAAATAATAATAATAATAATATAATACGTACTAATATTAAAATTTATATTATAATATTAATGATATGCTATTATTATTTAATATTAATATTCAAAAAAATAATTTGTAAAATATATTTTTAAATTGAAAAAAATTCACAACACAATTAATATTACCATAAAAAATACATTTACTTTATGAAACTTGAATTTGAAAAAGGTAGTGCAATGGAAATTTCAAAATAGGCGAGAAGTTTTGGATATCCGATTTTATTAGATATGCAATTAGGATTGTTATTTGCTTGAGAAATACCAAACGTGGGTGGTCAACCCTTTAGGCATGTTTAAGAGATAGTTTTTGATATCGAGACTTCGACCATGTAGCTGACGACTATTTTTTCACCCGAAATTGATGAAATGAAAAGGGTTTCTTAGAGACATTATTAGCTTTTCATCAATATAATTGTTGTCAAATTTTGAGTTCAGTAAGTAATTATTACTTATTTTTCAATTGAGTTATCGTTAAAGTTATAATTGACATAATGATTGAAAAATAACTATAACTTTTAAACCGTTTAACCTTTTTAAAATCTGAAACATGTGTCACATTCTATGCTTCGGCTACTATAAGGAAAAAAAAATCAATTTTGTAAAGGGGTATGTGTAGGATCATGGTATGCTAAAAAGTGGCGATGTGAAAAAGAAGTCCTAATTTATAGACTCTTTGAAAAACAACTATAACTTTCAAGAAATATAAATTTTTTGAAATCTAAAATATACATCACATTCTATGCTTCACCTAATACAATAATAATAATAATAATAAAATTCAATTTGATGAAGTTTAGACTAAGTTAAGGTGGTCAGACACGAGAATTTTTATATTCAGAAAAATTTTTAGCAGAAAAATAATAATTAATTATTTGCATGAAATAAAAATTAAAAATAATATACATCACATTTGGACATGAGTCTACTACTTTTATCTATAATCTTATAAAAAAATATTATCATTTAATTTTGTTTAATGGTCAGACATGCACCTACTTGTTATCTTTCTAGTCTTGATTGATAGACTTATTGAAAAATAGCTATAACTTTCGAACTGTATAAAAATTTTTAAATCCAAAATATGTGTCATGTTCTATGATTTTCCTACTACAAGTAAAATTAAAAAAATTTAATTTGATAAAGTTTAGACTAAGTTAACATGGTCAGACACCAGAGTTTTTGTATTCTGGAAAAGTTGTAGAAGAACAATCATAATTAATTATGTACTTGGAAAAAAATTACAAAACAATGTGTCACATTCGGACATGAGTCTACTACTTATATCTAGAATCTTGTAAAAAGAAGTTATCATTTGATTGTGTTTAAGGTGGTCAGACATACACCTACTTCTTATTTATTTCTTGAAATTTTCGTACTACTATATTAAAATTTGAAATTTTCAACATATAGAATAATTATGTTTCAAAAATTGGCCTAGTATCTTAGGAACTAAATTCAATTTTCTACAGATTCTCTTCTTACATATTTTTGATATAATATTGATAACTTATTCAATTTTTTATGTCAACTTGCCTAAACCTGATTTTATGAATTTTCATTGCTACTTAAGGGCCTAGTTTGGCATACTATGATATTGCGCATACCCAAAAATTAGAATTAGTTAAGGTGGTTAGACACGAGAGTTTTTTAATTCTGAAAAAGTTGTAGCATAAAATGCATAATTAATTATTTATTAAGCAAAAAATTATAAAAAAATATGCGTCACATCCATGAATGAGTCTACTGCTTATATATAGAATCTTAGGAAAATATATCATCATTTGATTGTGATTAAGGTGGTCAGACATACACGTACTTTTTATCTTTTCCCTAAAATTTTTGTACTACTGCATTGAAATCTAAAATTTTGAACAATTAGATAAAAAAAATTTGAGACAAGGGCTAGTAGTTTAGAAACTACATTCAATTTCCTACAGATTCTATTGTTACAATATTTTCACATAAGGTTCATAAAATGTTTAACTTTTTACGTCAAGTTGACTAACCCTAATTTTTTGATTTTTCATTGCCACTTAAGGCCATAGTTTGGTATACCATGATCCTGCACACACCCAAAAATTTAAAATCATGTAAAAAATGTTTACTTTATTTTATAAGAAATTATCGAAGTTCATATACACTAACACTTTTATTGTTATTTTCTAAATTGAGATTCCACCTAACCCTTAATTTATAATTATTTTGTGAGAAAATTATCTAGTCACTACTTGATATTTTATATACTACACACACTCAACATATTTTTGTATACACATCCCTATAAGTAGACATGCATCAAATAGGATCTCATTATTAACTTGAAATATATTTTTAAAATTTAAGTGGGATCCTTTTTTTTTAAAGTGCCTTTATGAATTGGAATAAAAGCTACATAAATTGTCAATATATTAATCATAAGAGTAGAGATTTCCTTCTTGTTCTAATGAAAAACCAACCCATCCTCTATTCCTTCTTCTTTCACAAATATGGATAGATGTTGGATCATATTTAAAAATCCTCATATTTTGTTTTTAACACTATTCCCAAAATTTATCTTTACATTTACAAAAATGAGTCAATTAACCATTCTTCAGGAGCTCATTCAAAGCTAAAACACTCAAGTTTTATCATCTTTAATATTAATTTGTAATAATAATTCTCAAAGCCATGCCTTTTATATATTGCTTCGTTCTTGGACACTAATTATATTTCAATCCATTTCCCATTAATAAAGTGTTAATATTTGATATATTCATCACTTTATAATGCTCCAAATTATTTCCAATCTTTAACAAGAAAAATATTAGTAAAGGTAATGATCAAACCTCTAAAGTACCTCATTGTCTATCTCATAACAAAAACTCACCTTATGGTAGATAGTCTGGATGAGAACTACTTTATCTCACTATATGACTTCATCATGCTAAACCAAGATTCTCTTTTACTTGAAAAATTTAAAAGTTAGCTAGTGATCTATTTTGAGGAATCTCTATGATGGGTATTGCATTGGATATAAATATCCGCATAGCTCCTTATAATGCTAGGTTTACTTTTTAGATGCTTGACCATTTTTACATGATTTTCTTTCAAGATACAGACTAATTTCCTTTTGTTGTATATGAATTTAAATATGATATGTCCTCAAGCATTATTGTTCACCAACCTACATGAGAATAATCATGAGAGTGTGTGCATCCTCTTTCCCATCAAATTTCTTCCATTTTTACCTAAGGGAAGATCTAAAGCAGCCTTCCATGTGGATTTTGTTTGATATTGATGGCCACAATATGAAATTTACTAATTTTTTATATAATCATCTTATGAAGATTGTTGGCTACAAATGTGTCAGTTCCAAACAGACCAATTTTTTCCCACTTTAATACAATTGAATCACATTTTTTGAGTAAAGAACTCACTCTACCAATAAGATGGTGTATTTATGAACAAGTAAATTCAACATTCTTATATCTACTTATTTTCAAACTTAGCTCTTAAATTGCAACTCCTTTAAAAGATCTCTTAATCACAAAGAGAATGCACCATGCACTATGAGTAGAGTCTCAATGGATTATCCACCCAAAACATCATTGCTTCGCATGTGTTAATGAAGAATCCTTACATAAGCATAATGACTACGTTTTATCATTGACTTTCAAACAATTTTTTTAATTACGTCAAAGGCGTTTCTTAAGAAACACATCCGGCTAGGTTAACTTGATCGATGGTCATCTTGCATGCCGTATGCATGCAAGATGATTGAAATCATCACAGTCATCCGCACCTTTTCAAAATAAATAGAATCTGTTAAATTGTGTGAGTGTGAAAGCGAGTATGGAGCTATTTTTAGTTGGGGTTATCTCTGTAGTTAACTGGAGTTACGATCACAGTTTAGGAGACACGTCTTCTTTTTGAACTTTGTAAACTCTGTCGTGGTGTGTGGTGTTTGCCGTGTCTGACATCTGTAACACATAGTCCAAAGCTTGTTTTATCTCCTTTTGGAAATGGTGTGCGAGTCCAAGACATTCAACACAATCAATGGCTCTCAAACACTCCACAATATCCACCGGATACATGCCTGGCACTGCAGTCTAAACAATTTATTTTAAAAAATTGATATTCTCTCGATAATGCTTGCAAGTATTAAAGAACAATTACCATGGTCTCCAAACTTTTTAACAAGGCTCGTCAAAAATCGTAGAGATTTCTTGTCTCCTATGTGCATAAATATGCAAGCTGTAGATGCTGGGGATCCCAAGAAAGATCCATCCTTAGATTGCAATTTCAGGATATTTTTCCAATTGATTACATCTTGTATGCCTTCCAGACACTGCAACATAGTTGAGGGATGGCTGTACAACTCTTCAATAGATACTCTAATTTACAATAATCTTCCTCAATCACTTCCATCTTTAGTTCATGAGTGCTTTAAAACACAAAAAAAAACCTCAAATAAATGATAGAAAAACATTACTTTTTCAGTTCGGAGTCTCGCTTTTCGTTGATTTGCTTTACGATAGAGAGCTCAAAAGGAAGATCCAAACCTAGAAGTTTGGCTTCTTTCACCAGTACAGGAAAGACCATCTCGAATCCTTTGGATTGATGATGACGAAGTGCTTCTTTAATCATTCCTACTGTATTTCTCCTTAAGAACTCAACACCTGCTTTTGCACAGAAATTAGATTCTTCCTCTGGTTGATGGTAAATCTCATTTTTTTATTATGCCTAATGCAAGGTGAATGTAAAAACAATTGTTACTAAAATATTTTTTAATTGTGCTTAATTTTTCAAAATCTAGAAAAGAAATGTATATAGGGAAAGAGTACGGATTATTCTTATGTCTCAATTATTGTTCATTGGATTTGGCTAATGAGAAAAGTGTACCAGTAACCATTATAGATAACTTCATGTAACTATAAATGAAACCACACAGAAATTACCTCTTTTCACATGGTTATTTCCAACGCCCCAGAAGGCTAGAGTAACAAGGCAGGAAAGAGTATTGAGTAGTCTATCACACGCTAAAAAATGACGCTTCTCTCCCCATGAACCATCAAGTAACTAATTTTGAAGAATCCATTCCACCATTTGAGGAAACTGGGGTTCAGTAGAGCCATCAATGGCAGGAACTCTCCCTACCCACGCAGTATCGTAAGCGGAGGGACGTATCTCCCCATCTTCCATCGAATTAAAGAACCCTTTTATCTCTGCAACCAATTCCTCTATTCTCTTATCCACCTTATCCAAAGGTGCCTGAAATGAATAACACTCAATTAGGTCAGTGCTTCTGATTTAAAAGTTTTGCTACATCTAACTACACATATACTATTTTCTTGCGGGGATTTTTTTGTTGTACATTTTGCAATATAACATTGTTTGTGTCTAATGTACGTATAGCTTATAACCAAAATAGATAATAAATTTATGGTGTGATATCAACCTGGACAGATAACAAATTTATGCTATATATGTTAAACGGAAACCTATAGAACTCAAACCAGAAATATAGAGCAATGCAATCCTATATTTAGTGTAAAGTTGACAATTTCAGGTGGTAAGGAGTCGGTAAAGCGATAAGAGTTCCGCTCTGAACCTCTGACCATGAGCTTCGCCAGACCAAAGTCTGATATTTTGGGATCCATCTGGGAATCGAGAAGGATATTGTGGGGCTTCAAATCACAATTCAAGATCTGCATTGGTCATGACAGTATGCGAGGCCTTTGGTGACCCCAAGAGTGATTTTGAAGCGTTCAGGCCATGGAAGAACATACCTTTTATTATTGAAAAGATGCTTATCCAGAGACCCATTCTCCATGTACTCATAGACCAATAGTCGCCGATCTTTTGCCTCTGTGAAGAAGCCAATGAGGCGTGCCAAGTTTAGATGATGAATGGAGCCATTTTTAGAAGGTTGCAATCAAACCTGGTAGGAGCAGCAGATCCATCATTTCTTAAGTCTTTCACTCTTGTTCTACATCTCCTCCACACAGACCATAAAACTATAATCAGTATAGATAAACCCAAAATACATATTATAATGATGGATTGGAGAAGCCCTTTTGATGTTTCTTTGCTCTGGCTTGAAACTGAAAAGCATGACTGATTTCCTGTTCATACCATCCACATGTTCACGTATTGCCTATACATCTTTGCATGCGGGGACTAGGTATTGACATGTGTAGTTGTCAACACACAAAAACCTAGATCGCTATTCTTTTGAGGAAGCTAGCTGTAACCGTGCTTCCAAGCCTGCACCTGACATGTCTGGAGCCATTAGGTGTTCTGACAATCAATAATTAAATTAATGCATTCTCAGAAATAACAATCCCTCTCTATATGCTGCAAGGATGCCAGCAGTACCAATAAGAGCCATCCAAATAAAAAAATGGACAGTAAAATCAAATTAAAAAATAAACGGATATAAAAATCAACGGATATTCACTCATAACACGCTTATTTCGATGTTTCTCCATGCTTTTACACTACAATGTATAGTGAATAGAACACACTGACATTCCCCTACTAACTGCGGAGAAACTAGGTAAAGAAAAGTAGTGTTGAAAAATATGAGTTGTATAGAAACCAGTTTTCGGAAAAGTGCCTTATTATGTACATTTTTGAAATTGGGAAATATACCTAGTGAGGCACTTTTCCAAAAATTGGACCCTCCGCTAACAACAACAAAATGAAGCAAAATCGACATTGACATTGCTAAGATGAAACAATGTATTTTGTACAACTCAAATAATTATTTCTAAAGAATTTCTCAGGCACTTTGGAAAAATGAACTTTATTGTGGGCCTCACTAAACTTTTCGCTTTGCTCTAAGAACCAAAACAATATTTAAAAAATAAATCAAACTGTTCAAATATGGACTAAGAATTTATCCCATGGTGAAGTTTCAAACTTCTATAGATGACAATCACTAATAATATTTCACTTGACAATTTTACTAAATGGTATTTTTATTCTACTTTTTCTAAAGCTATAATTTATAATAGATTTTTAAAATAATTATTAATTTATTTTCATTGAGGTTTTTAAATTTATTTGTTTACAATGTTAATGATATTTGAAGGCAACAAAGTCTTGTACAAATTCATGTCTTGATAATATTGACTATTATGAACTCATTAAGTTGGAATCATATCATTTTAATAGATTTATTATTATATATAATAAATAACATACAAATTACAGTATGAAATCATTTTAAAAAATAATAATACTAATGATTCTTATCAATTATTTTAAAAATATTTTTACTTATTTACATTAGAAAAATAATTTCTTTAGATTAAAATATAATAAATAATTGATTTATAAATATAATTAATAGTAATCAAATAAATGATTCTTAGTACAATCGCAACCACCTAAAAAGAAAAACCAAAAATATAGTCTCAAAGACACATCATTCAGAATAATAAAAACTTGAATGAGCGCCAGTTCGCACCTATTATAATCCACATCTTTTGAACTAAAATAAATTAGACACTATATTAAAAGAAATTATACACTATATTTTGAACCCTTTTAATATAGAAAAGATTTTAATGTCTACAAAGTCTTATATTTTCATGTTCCGCTAGGTTTATTTCAATCCAAAGGCATCGAGATCTTTCATGTATAGATTATTTTCTCCTTTTAGATTTGACCTTAAATTTATGAGAATGTAATTAATTGATTTGTTCAATTATGTATTAAAATTTAACGAATTATAATGTAAATTCATTATAGACTGTAAATTTTAATATTTTATTTGAGGAAAACTTAATATTAAAAATTATTTTAAAATATTTTATTATAATAAATATTAAAAATTTATTACATTTCTTATATCTCACTATTAATTGAATGAATTTGAAAAATTTTACCCTATTTACAATATAAACTTATTTTCTTATTCTTTTGTTTTAGTTAAAAATTTAGACTTCAAATAAAAACTAAAAGAATCTAATAGCTTGTTACAACATTATTAAGGATATTTCCTTTCCACATAGATTTATCTAACCTTTCTTTTTATGTAATTAAAATATTAAATTTATTTTAAATATACAATATAAAAGTAAAATATTCAATATAATTTTAAATGTAGAATTGAATATAAAATATTATATATATTGTAAAGGTAAAGTGTAAAAAATGTAAAAATCATTTAAAAAAAATAAATTATAATCTATATTTTAGATATTAAATTTATGGTTGGATTTTATGATTCCTACTTTAGACACTTGATGGGATTTGTGCGAAGACCCCTCGCATGAAGCCTGTCAAGTGAAAATCCTGGCAAAAAGAATTACACATTGAAGAAGGGTCGGGATTAATCCCTACAGAAGCTCAAACAAATGATGTTGGAGAAGGGTCAATATCACGTGCTCCTACTGGTATGGATGAACTTTTAAATTTAGCTCAAACTATAAAGAAAACTATTAATTATAGAAACTTAGATCATTTACTTACAATGGATGTGGAAAATTTGAGATCACTTGCTAATGTTCAACACTTAAGTCTTCCTAAGAAGAGATCAATGAAAATTATAGCAAGAGAAATATTAGGTAAATTTGATAATTTTGAAACACTTGAACAAGCTCAATTGCTTTCACTTATACTTATAAACAAGAATTTGGAAGGGGCATTAAAATTATTGGGTATAGACACATCATCAAAGAAGAGAAAAGTTGTTGACATGCAAACTGATATGATTGAAAATCTTAAAAAAGGTTTGAACCAACTAGGTAAGCGATCTCGAACTATAGAGAAGTCCGTTACAAGAAAAGTTATGTTGACATCCATTGTAGGTAACACTATGGGACAAAAAATGAAGATATCTTCAGTTTCATCTCCCTTTGGTTTGAATAGGAAAATAATATCATGATATTTTAATAGGAGAATACTTTTAGATGATAGCACCTTGGAAGGCAATTGGGAAATCATGTGTAGAGCTCCTCGTTCTAATAGGATTGATGAAGGAACAAAAAATTTGGTCACATCATTTTGAAATGATTATATATGTCCTTCATCAAACACTAGAGATGTTATCAAACATAGAATTTTAGCTAATCAATATGAATATCATACGAAACATTGGTTGGACACAACACAACATGAAATGTATGTGTCATTTTGTAGTTCAAATCCTAATATAAAGATTGGACAAACATTGTTTGAAAGATTGAAGCCATATTATATCAGGACAAACAAAGTGTTTCAAACTTGTTGTTGTCATTATCATATTGAATTTGATCTCCACTATCAAGTTTTCTGAAAGTTTGTAGAAGAGACTTATGGTTTTGAAAAGGCTCCTTCTAATAGATGAAGTGAGTTCATCTCATCCATTTTATGTGACAAAAGAGATGATGTAGCTGGATAAATAAATTTCATAAAAGGAATATGCCAAACATGTGCTGATTTGTCTCTTTTTCCTTTGAAAAATGAAAATATTGATGTAACAAAGATGGTAAATTGCAAGAGTTACAAATATTTAAAGAATGAAACAAAATTTGGGAAAGAATCCAAAAGGTTAGAATATGTTGAAGAGTAGATAAATATTGGAGTATTTATGGAAAAATTTAAAAAATTGATCCAAACCTACATTCATCATGCTTTTTTACAAAGTGGAAAGCACAACAATTTCAAACACTGAGAGACAATTTCCCACTTGGAACTATTGTATCAGTTGTTGATTTTGCAAAAAAATATTCTTTTGTTCATCAAAAGGCAATTCGGTCAGAATACTATTTTTCAGAGCAAATTACTATTATGGTACATGTGTGTTATCGACATGCATAATTAGATTTGGATGGTATTCAGAGCACATTTGAAGCACGTGTCATCAAGAAGAAATATAATTTTTATATACGTGATGATAGAGAGCATGACATTCATTATGTGGAACACTGCTTCAAGATGTTTTTTGCAAATTTGAAAGAAAGAGGTATAAAAATTGATAAACATTATGTTTGGTTAGATGGATGTGCTGAACAATTCAAATTATTGAGACCATTTTATGCACTATGTAGATATCATCGTAATGAAAACATACCACATGTCTGGAGTTTCTTTGAGAGTGGACATGGAAGAGGTGAACATGATGGTGTCAGAGCTTGCATCAAACGTGCTATACAAAAGTATCAATTGAATTATAAGGGAGTGCATATAAAAAATGCACATGATGTGGTTGAATGGTGCAAGACACATTTCACACCAAATGATAATGACACGTCATTAGGATTGACTCAAGTGGTGCCATATAGAAAATTTTGGGAGATAAAAGGTATGCACACATTTTTAAATTATTTGAAAGTGTTTAAAATTTTTATGATATTTTTTATTCAAATTATATTTATATAGAATGTATTATATATGCATTTTTTCAAGTGTGGATAGAAAAATTATGCATGGTTACAATAGGATAGAAAAGGTGCAATCTTTGCATTTAGCTATGAGTATGAATTATCACAATTGGATGTTGAACACTAGGGACTACTCATGCTTTTGTTGTCACTGCATTGTTGACAATTATGAGGAATGTATCAATTAAGATAGTGGATATGTAGGTGCATGGAATCTAGTGCCACTAGTTGTTACTAATACATTTGATAGAGATGAAGATGAAAACTTTGATGATGTTCTTTTGATTTCTACTAATTGCGATCATATCTCGGGAATGGTCAAAATTGGTAAGTATATATATTTCACATTATATGGTACATTGAGTTGCATGTATAGATAAATATAGATAGATCTATAGATTGAACTAAGTATTTATTTTAAGATCTCACACACGTACATATATAAATTTACTGTGCAGGAGATTTCTTTGCAGTGATTGTTGAGCATGGAAATGTAAGATTTGGTTATTATTTACTGCGTTGTACTGCAAAGAGGATGAAGTTACTTGAACCTGAAGAAAGCGATGGAATGTTTTTCCCCATAGGTTTGTATATGGTTTACATCAATATATTGAACTCAATTTGTAAATTTTAAATTTCAACCTTTTAACAAATTTCAAATTGAGTTTGTTTAAATTTATATATTGTTAAAATTTGTGACCTACAGGTTCAGTTGTTTTAGAGGGAACATATTTCAAACAAATCAAAGTAATTCAACATGGTATTCACTTTGTTTATTATGAAATAGACAATAAGGTGTTTCAATATAGTCACCTAGTAGTTGCCACATCCATTTGTCTTCATACAGTTAAATCTCAACGTGGACGTTGTAAGTGGAGACTAGATAGTGAGGAACATGAGAGAATATTACAGGTTCTCCATGAAAGGTCTGAACCACTTGAGTTGGTCTAAAAAGTATAATATGTATACTTATTTCTTGTGTTAGGACCTACTTGATATCTCTGGATTAAATTTCATTATACTTTGTTTATATATTTAAACATATGATGGATGATAATTTATTGATATATGATGAACCTATTTGATGGTTCAATGGTTTTAATATATATATAATTTTATACGTATACTTTGATTATTCAATGATTTTTATAGATTTCATGTTAGTTAAATATTTTATGTATCCTTTGATGAAATTAGTTATATTACGTATGACATGTGTTAGTTCTAGAATTAGTTAGAATAGTTATTATTCACTAGTTACATGTATTAACTAGTTTTCTTTTATGATATTAATTATAGATCCCCTTAAGACCTCCCCTTAAGACACCAAAAAATGATGAAATTAGTTATATTATGTATGACATGCATTAGTTCTAGAATTAGTTAGAATAGTTATTATTCACTCGTTACATGTATTAACTAGTTTTCTTTTATGATATTAATTATAGATCCATTTAAGACCTCCCCTTAAGACACTAAAAAATGATGAAATTAGTTATATTATTTATGACATGTGTTAGTTCTAGAATTAGTTAGAATAGTTATTATTCACTCGTTACATATATTAACTAGTTTTCTTTTATGATATTAATTATAGATCCCCTTGAGACCTCCCCTTAAGACACTAAAAAATTATGAAATTAGTTATATTATGTATGACATGTGTTAGTTCTAGAATTAGTTAGAATAGTTATTATTCACTCATTACATGTATTAACTAGTTTTATTTTATGATATTAATTATAGATCCCCTTAAGACCTCCCCTTAAGACACTAAAAAATGATGAAATTAGTTATATTACTAATGACATGTGTTAGTTTTAGAAATAGTTAGAATAGTTATTATTCATCATATCATCTAATCATATCATCTAAACAAATCATATCATCTAATCAAATAAAACCATGTAATCAAATCATCTAATCAAATTATATATCATCAAATAAAATCATCTATTCAAATTATATATCGTCAAATAAAATATCTATTCAAATCAAATCAAATCATATCATCTAATCGAATAAAATCATATTCATCTAATTAAATAAAATCATCTAATCTAATCATATCATCTAATCAAATAAAACCCTCTAATCAAATCATATATCATATCATCTAATCAAATAAAATCATATCATCTAATTGAATAAAATCATATTCATCTAATCGAATAAAACCATCTAATCTAATCATATCATCTAATTGAATAAAACCATCTAATCAAATCATATATCATATCATCTAATCAAATAAAATCATATCATCTAATCAAATAAAACCATGTCTCTAATCAAATAAAATATATGTTCAATATGTCTCAAATCATAAACTAAGTCTCAAATAAAATATATGTTCAACATGTCCTAAACTAGGGAGTCATCTAGGCGAATGTGAACAAAGCGACTCTCTAAGAGACTGCCATGAGCATCCTCTGGCTGTGACACATCAATTGATCCTTGTGAATATAAATGCATACATATATATGATAATAATCTAAAATAATTAAAATATTATAAATGTTTGTTTAAACTTACATATTTTTAAAACTTACCTGACCACTACTAGGCGTCACATCTACTGAATCACTCCTATGAAAAGCATCATCGGGTTGTAAAGCAGTGACTGACCCCTACAAACTTAGTGTACAACAGTTGGTTATATACATGTGCATAGTAGATATATTATGTAAAGTACTTGAAATATATAAATACATGTGTACATATGCATGCTTAAACATACATATATCTAAAACTCACTTGGCCACTAGTAGGTGTCACATCATGTGGAAGATGGTTTGAGCCCACACTAGAGCTAACATGCTCTGCTAACTGTGCCTAAAAAATATTATACATTGAACAAACATCAATACACGTGTGACCTACAATTAATTATTCACTAAAACTTCTAATAAAAAAGAAAAGAAAATTTTATATGTACCTGAGTCTCAGGAGCAGGAGGATCATCAACATGCTACACCATCGTATCATCAACTAATATTGCATCACCCACACCACCTAAGGTCCTGAACCTCTATAGTAATGAGGAGTGTAGGGGTGACACTAGCTGGGAGAGGAGTGATGTAGAACCTGAACCATCTGGATGCAATAACATATCCATAAATGACCTACCATTAGTGCCAACATCCACCTGACCCAACCCACGCAACTACTCATCAAAAGCATCTAGGCCCTCAGTGGTGATGTGTACATCTCCAATCTATATACATGGCTCTGCAACTATAGAGTGATCTATGGGTGCATGGTGCTTTGCACTATGTTGTGCCTGACTAGTAGATGGTGCATCGTATGTCAGTGGAACTATAGGACCCCGTGTAAATGCAATGAAATCCCTAAATGAATGTATGGGGATCCTATGCATATCGACAATAAGAGAATAGGCCTATAGGAGATCTTCCAAAACTTAAAGAGCCATATCTAAAGTACTTTGATTACCTAACAGTGCTTGTATCTCTCCAAGTACAGGAAGACTTGCAGCTCTATATGTCTCCTCACTCACACCTGCAATAGTACTAGACAAAGCCTCAGAAGATGATCTGGCTCTACTCGGTCTAGTCAAAATATATCTACCCACTGAATCTAAAGTGATCAATGTGGCTGCAGAAGCAATCTCTCCTATACTATCCACAACTCCCCTCTGAGAAGCAATGATGACTCTATCTGTAGTAGTAGCCATCGTCAGTGCCACTACCGGAGTCCTCTCCTCAACTAGCTATCTATGAGGCTGCACAACTCGATGAGCCCTACGATACTGATCATGTTCTGCAACCCTACCAATCCCCTGACCATAATATGATGGGAAATCTAAATAGTTGACCCTGAGTCCAAATGGAACTCAACATAGAATTGCTGTGTAAAATATAATGGAATCTAGTCATTATTTGGATAACAACCATGTGCTGCAAGATGTCGAGGTTAAATCATACATGCAATCTAAGGTATCACACACCATGTGACCTAATATGCTCTCACCACTCTCATCCCATCATAATGTGGGAAAACCTCTCGTTTGATGGTTTCCTTGGAGACGAGGCTCTGAATCATCACCAAGGAAACATCACCCGAGACATCCTCCCTCAAATCTTGAAAAATGGCCTCAACTACCTGAGGCATGAAGGATGAGTAAGACCTCAATCTACAAGTCATAGTCTCCAAAATACTCAATATAATAGCACATGTATCTCTGTATATACCATCCCCTACAGACCTAGCAATAGACTGTCTAAGTCGAGCTATCTCTATATTAGCCATATGAAAAATAGTATGCATATCAGGAGTGTTAGGTGCACCCTAAGCGACCATCTAGATACATCACATGTGAAAGCTAAGTGTTAATAATTAAGTACTTGATTACCTATTATAACTGCATGTAAAATGGAAACAAATATCTAAATATATAGAATTATAGGTCTTATTAAGTCATGTAAGTGGTCTTATTAGGTCTTAAGGGGTCTTGGGTAACATAAGAGGTCCTAAGGTATAGCTAAGACATCAATGGGTCATAGGACATCCTAGTATGTATTAATGAAACCTAACATGTACATCAATGGGTCATAGGACTAACTTTAATATTTACTAAAAATGTGTGTACATAAGGGGTCGTGGGTAACATAGGTGGTCCTAGAGTGTCTTAAGGAGTCGTGGGTAACATAAGTGGTCTTATTAGGTCTTAAGGGTCCTAAGATGTACTAATTAAGTCTTAAGGGGTCGTAGATAACATAAGAGGTCTTATTAGGTCTTAAGGGGTTGTGGGTAACATAAGAGGTCTTGTTAGGTCTTAAGGGGTCATAGATAACATAAGAGGTCTTATTCGGTCTTAAGGCGTCATAGATAACATAAGAGGTCTTATTAGGTCTTAAATTAGGTTCTAATTGAGTCTAATTACCTGTCCTAATGTATAGATAAGAGTCATAGAGTGTCTTAAGGGGTTGTGGGTAATATAAGTGGTCCTAGACTGTCTTAAGGGGTCGTGGATAGCATAAGTGGTCCTAGAGTCATAATTGGTTCTAATTGAGTCTAATTAGGTCCTAATTGGTTCTAATTGATTCTAATTGAGTCATAATTGGTTCTAATTGAGTCAAATTACCTGTCCTAATTATTTCTGATTGGTCATAATTGGTTCTAATTAGTCCTAATAGGTCTAATTGGGTCTAATTAGGTAGATAATTGGGTCCTAAATTTTGTTCCTAATAGGTCCTAATTGGTCTTGGTACAGTTAGGTCTATTTAAGTCTAATAGGTCCTAAATTTTGGTCCTAATTGGTCCTAATTGGTCTAGTTACATGTCTAATTGGTCATAATAGGTCTAGATAGGTTTAGTTAGGTCTATTTGGACCTAATAGCTCCTAATACATCTAATTGGTCAGACTAATGTTGGTTAAAGACCTAATACCTATCTAATTGGTCATAATAGGTCCTAGTTAGGTCTACTTGGTCCTAAGAGGTCTAGTTAGGTCTTTAAGTAGAGAAACAACTTAGACATACCTTATTTCCTAATATGACATAATGTGACCTATTAGGACCTAATATGACCTAAAGGGTCTTAAGGGGTCGTGGGTAATGTAAGTGGTCCTTGATTGTCTTAAGGGGTCATGGGTAACATAAGAGGTCCTAAGGTATAGATAAGAGTCATGGAGTGTCTTAAGGGGTCGTGGGTAACATAAAAGGTCCTAAGGGGTCCTAGGTTACATTAGTGGATCCTCGTATGTATAATGGGTCTTCAGGATCCGAATAGGTCATATATGTCTTCAAATATCATAAGGGATGTATAATGGTGCAATAATATTAATGGGTCAGAGATATGATAAGTGGCCTAAGTCCAGTCCTAGGACATCCTAAGATTCTTTAATGGGTCTCGGGGGTCCTAAGGTTTCATATTTGTTTTAAGATTTCATAAGGAATCCAGATAAGAGTCCTAGAATGTTAATGGGTTTTAGGTGCAATATAAGTGGTCCTAGACTATCTTAAGGGGTCGTAGGTAACAATGAGTCCTAGATGTGTCTTAAGATAATGTAAGGGATGGATAAGGGTCAGGTAGAGTGCCTTAAGGAGTCGGGGGTAACATAAGAGGTCCTAAGGGGTCCTACATTTCATTAGTGGATCCTTGTATGATATTAATTGAATCTAAGATGTACATAAATGTGTCGTAAGAAAATATAAGATATGTTAATGGGTCTTGATGATCTAAATGGGTCATATATGTCTTAAAATGTTGTAAGGGATGTATAATGGTCCAACAATGTTAATGGGTCGTAGATGTGATAAGTGGTCTAAGGGATCTTAGGTTACATTAATTGATACTTGTATGCACCCAAAAATGGTCGCCTAGACTTTGGGCCCCATTTATTCAATTTATTTATCTCTGAATTAGTTTTATCAAAAATCAACATTTTTCAACATTATCAATTTCCTTGATCAAATCTTAATTTTATCATTTATTCGATTATTTGTCTTGGGCTAACCATTTTATCCTAAATTTTTTATTTAATTAAAATGAATATTTCCTCCCCTTTTATTAAATAAAAAGCCCCACCTTTTCTTCTTATCCTAAGTTGCACAAATAAAGCACAAATTCTTATTTTATAAAAAGAGGAAAAGTACTTTTTGTCTCATATGGACATAAAGTCAACTCCTATTTTCCTATTGGAGGATACTTGTGCACATGGATTGCTCCTCTTTCAAGCTCCACCATTGATTAAGTCTTTTGCCTCTTAATCTCAATGGTCCATTTCACCTCATTTCTTATAAAAGGAGAGCTCTCTCCTTCATTTGCATATCCATCTCTTTCATGCTATTGTTATGCTGCAAGTTTTCTAGGTGCATTTGGAACTTTTGGAGATCATTGCTACATCAAGCTCTTCTTGGATTTCCTCATTACTTCATAGTTTAGGCTTCATTTCTTGCATTATCATAGCATCCATAGCTTCATTTCATAGCTTAGTTTCTCTTATGTAATAGATTAGTTCACATAGCTTAATTAGGGGAATTGTAATCCATTACTATTTCCTTTCATAGTTGCATTGTACTTTCATTTTGATAGATTAATCTTGCATAATCATACTAGTTTCATTGAAATTTGCATACATTTGATTCAATTTGGGGATATTGGCATTGTTCCACTTTTGAGCTCACTTTGAGTTGATGTGAAGAGTTAAATGTTCCACTTTTGGACTCACTTTGAGATGGTGTGAAGAGTTAAATGTTCCACTTTTGGACTCACTTTGAGTTTGTGTGAAGGGTTAAGTGTTCCACTTTTTGGACTCACTTCACATTTTCTTGAAGGGTTAAATGTTCCACTTTTGGACTCACTTCACATTATCTTAAAAGGTTAAATGTTCCACTTTTGGACTCGCTTCGCATTCACTTGAAGGGTTAAGTGTCCCACTTTTGGACTCGCTTGACATTTACTTGAAGAGTTAAGTGTTCCACCTTTAGTGCTTTAAATACTTGTTGATAGTGGATTGCTTGTAGCTAATTGGATTTTAGGATTGTTCTAAACATTGTGGAGCTAACAAATTGTGCTTGTAGGTGATCTCATTGCTTGAAAATTTGCAAAAAAAAAAAAAATGCATGTCAAAGAGGGCTACTAATGGTTTTTGCAGGGCTGCCCTAAGCATAGAAACTAAACCAAATACTTGTTTAATTGCTTTCTTTATTGAGTGTGACATATACTACTTGTTTCATTTCATAGGCACTTAATACCTTGTTGTAGGAATTTTGAGGTGGTAGGAGAGTATGCTCTTCACCCTTGTGGTGAAATAGAAATCTTGACCCATCTTGGGATTTTGAAAGCAAGGGGGTAATTGAATTTGCTTGATGTGTTTGGGAGAAGTTTTGAGATAGGGGATTATGCTCTTCACCCTTGTGGTGAACCAAAATCCTTGAACCTCAAAAATTATCCACTCTTTGTTTAGTACAAGAATCCTTTAGCGGGCCTGCCCTTGAGCAATCAAGGGGAACGACCCAAGTGGGGACAAGCCTTTTGCCGACTATTTTGACCCACTATAATCTCAAGGCTATCAAGGACACAAAACTTTGGTAGACATAACACTTGTCTTCGCTTGATGTGAGTAACTCATGGGATTGTGACCATGGGGAAAGCATTGAGCAAGAATGCTTAAGGTACTCTTGAGGCCACGAGGTCCTAGTCTTTTATGAGGAGTAAGAGGGGTGTTATGAACGGAAGCCCTTACTAAGAACTATTGGTTAGAAGCCACCTTTATTTAGTTTCTTATCTTCTTAGTGCAAAGATTGATCCAAGTGGACTAACCCGGATCACCCCAAGATACTCACCATATGTGTCCCTTTGGTTGTGTTGTTTAACACTTCCATGACAAAGCCAATATCTCTTATGGGCAACCACTTGGTGTGAGGCAAGGGGGCATCAAGTTGTGAGCTAAGTTGATAAGTATTGAGCCTTATCTTGTAGGTTGATATTGCTTGAAGTGTCCTCGATTGTGTGATACCTGTACACACTAAAAGGTGCACTTCTATGAACTATTGCATGCAAGGTTGCTCAAGAATGAGGCCTCACAAAGCGGCTCATAGCTCTTTATGCATGGAGTTGCAAGGGACTATGATGTGTTTGCTCTCAGCTAGAGCTACAAGCTTGTGACCTTGCTAGTCAACCATACAATGAGAGATTCAAATGAAGACAAGGGCAACAATGCCAATATCTCCAAGAATCACTATGAAATGCAATGCAATGCAACTAAAATGAAGATGCAAATGTGCAAGCTATGCTATGAAAATGGAAGTACAAACTAAGCTATGAAAGGAAATATCAATGGATTACAAATCATTCCTATTTAGACTATATGAGCTTATTCTATTGCATAAAAGGAAACTAAGCTAACATGCCATGATCATGCAACTAAGAAAGGAAATATGAAACTACAATGAAATGCAACAAGTCTTCAATGTCTTCAAAACTCCAAATGCACCTAAAACCTACAGCATAACATTAGCATAAAACACAGATATGCAAATGAAGGAGAGAGCTCTCCTTTTATAAGAAATGAGGTGAAATGGACCATTGAGATTAAGAGGCAAAAAGTCTTAATCAGCGGTGGAGCTTGAAAGAGGAGCAATCCATGTGCACAAGTATCCTCCAATAGGAAAATAAGAGTTGACTTTATGTCCATATGAGACAAAAAGTGCTTTTCTCTTTTTTTATAAAACATGAATAATGTTTTATTTGTGCAACTTAGGATAAGAGGAAAAGTGGGGGCTTTTTAATTTAATCAAAAGGGGAGGAAATATTCCTTTTAATCAAATAAAGAATTAGGATAAATGGTTAGCCCAAGGATTAAAATCCAATATATGATCGAAATTAAGGCTTGATCAAGAAATTGATAATGTTGAAAATATTGATTATTGATAAAAATGATTCAGGATTGATAAATTGAATAAATGGGGCCCAAAGTCCAGGCGACCATTTTTGGGTGCATACATTTGCCCCTCTTTGACTAATGTGTGATCGATTTGGGAACACATGTGGTCAAAGAATGAAGTTGAAATGTGAGATCCATCTGGGATCACAAAACAACTCAGATGTGAGGTCGATTCGGGATCACATTCGAACAAAGCATAAACAACGGCCTTTGAACATGAGGTTGATTCGGGATCACATTCAAAGTAAGAGATAAGAATCTCAAATTTGAGCGATGGCTCACAAAAGATGTCTGAATCAAGAGAATCAAGCAATTGGGGATGAGAATCCCATAGGTACTGCCCCCTCGGAATCAAAATTGAAATCAGGTAGAGAGGAGAATAACGAATTGATAAGGATTTGATCAAATCAAAATGAGATCATAATCGAAGGTAAGGGTCAATAGGTTAGCCATTAGGCAATGAAACATACCCCAGCCTGACTGAAAAGATGTAGTCAAACGTGAGAAATGAGGGAATGGAATGAAGATGAATGAAAGACTAGAAGTTTGGAAGACATGGAAATGAAGAAATGACAATGCCCCAACAAAGATCAGAGGATTAGGCCTCAAAAGATCAGTCAACTACGAAGAAGAAGGGAAGAAATTTTGAAATGCGACTCGGATTTCGATTTCGAGTCCGAAAATGGATAGAAAATGATGTGATATGAAAGATCAGAAATGAAAGATATGATCAAGAAGAATCAAAAAATGAACATAGTTGACCAACTAGTCCGTAGATGATAAAAATGAAAGCTCTCTCCATATGCAAAGTGCAAAACTAATCTAACATGACCCTAAAAATGCAAGCTACTATGAAAGTGGTTGACTTGCAATGTCACAACGCTTATAGACATCTAATTATCATCATCGAGCGTTATTGGTAGTGTCGTGAGATCATATAATGCACACTAGCATAACTATGTGGATATGAATATGATCTTTATCAGATAGAAATGTGGGAATCTCACCTAGGCATCAAAGACATATAGGTCAAGATGACTAGTGCAGTGAAATTACCTAAGTTTGTTATGGCAAGATTATGCTTGTATCAAGAGACATGAAAGTCAGGATAGCTAAAAGCATGCACTCACAAAACAGTCAAGGATAATACCTTGTCAATCCATAGTGTCCAGTAGGACTAGCATAAATGCTCATGACAGTTAGGATCAACAAAATATACCCACAAGCAGATAAAGAAAGAAAACATGTTCTCATTCCCTCAGTCTTCTAGCTATGCATCATTGAAAACTTCGCAGGGAGAGACCACTCATCAAAGAAATCCTCATAGATAGCACACAAAGATAAATAAAGTCAACATATCTCAAGCGAGTTGATTGTTTAAGTGCGTGTGTGTTGGTCATAGAGTCAGACTCTGGTTATCACGTCTGTCAATGAGAAATATCGCATCATACTTAGACTGTTGGGTAAGACATCTGATAAGTGTTAAGAAACACTCGACGCAAGGGTAGTGTTGAAAAACACTATTTGGGGTGGTGTTGAAAATCACCTGTTGTGAAATGCCCCAAGAGACAAATGCACCTAAAGGACCAATGCTAACAGTTATGCCCCCTAGACAAAGACAAAGACCAATTCCAAACTAAGCCAAATAAGGTCAAGGCATGATGGGAAGTGGCTAAGTGTCAAGGACGCATGCTAACAAATAGGAGTGCAAAGGCCTCAAGTAGCGCCTATTTCCAAGTTTTCACCACTTGGATTTATTGCAATTTTTCTTTTTTTCTTTTTTTGTATTTTTGCTACCAAGGCGCCTGTTGCCAGGTTTTCACCAAGGCACTTTTTCTATTTTTTGAATTTTTGAATTTTTTTGATTTTTTTGTATTTTTTCAGGACTTTTTATGCTTTTTAGGATTTTTTTCAGCATCATATATGAATTTTTTTGAAATTTTTTTTCGGGATTATTAAACTATGCCCCCAGACAGAATGGGCATTAAATTCATGAGCAAGATCACATCATGTAGTCTCAATATCTATCAATGTGGAGGACAAGATGGATAAGCAAGCTGGTGAATGAGATGGAAGACATGAGAATGAAGGAGAGTGAAGGGAAGAAATCCTCAAGGTCAAACTCCTCAAGAGTACCCAAGCTAGGGAAAAATTATTGTCATGTAAAGCACATTTGGACAAGCAAGGAAAGCCAGCATAGGATAAGCCTCAAAAGCGTAATGCAAAAGAAGGAAAGGATGCAGTCCAAAGGAGTAGACATGTCAAGAGGCTTCATAGCATCATGTTTTACTTTTTTTTATTAGATCAAGACTAGAAGGGGAAAAGGATAGCGAAAGGCTAGAATGAATGAAGGAAAATGAATATGAAGGCTAAACATGAATGGAATGAAAGCAAGATCATCGTAAGATAGCTCACAAAATAGCCAAATATTCGTGTATAGATCAACATTGTCAAGATCAAAGAGAGAAGATGAAATGGATGAAATATGTAGAAGAACTATGCATGATGCCTGATTACTAGGTTTTCATCATGGTACTTATCCAAGGTGCCACAAGGGAGTGGTTTTCACCATAGGATGAATTTATTTCTCTTTACTTTTGCTACCAAGGTGCCTGTTTCCAGATTTTCACCATGGAACATTTTCAATTTTTTTTAATTTTTTGCTATTTTTTTAATTTTTCCATTTTTTGGAAGAAAGCAAGCTTTTAGGATAATTCTCCTTGAAAGGATAAATCATGATATGCCAAGGATTCAAAATGATATGTTCAAAGATGCTGATAGGAAAAGGAAGATGGAAGAGAAAAATGGAGGATAAAGTTTTATGTAAAGCAAGTGAGGTTGGAAGATAGGAGGAATAGGCAAATGAGGAAAAAAGGATAGAAGGTAGAAGGATAATGAATGGAAGGATTGTGAAAGGGTAGATGGAAAGAAAGGTAAGATCAATGTCAATACACACCTTGAAGGGTGACGAGAAAAATGGAGGAAACGTAAACTATATTCTAGTCCAAATGCGAACCATATTCTAGTTCATTATTGCTATCTGACTCCTCGAAGAGAGGATTGGTGTGCTTGTTATAATTCTCAAATGTGAATGGAGGAATATGAGAAGAAATATGGAAAATGTTTAGTAGAGGTTGTGGTTCAGGCGCATGGAATGGAAGAATGTTTTTGGAAAAAGATGAAGTGGAAGCCTTTGGAAGCTTGAATGTCAACTTCACTTTTTTCTCAACATAAGACTCTTTCAAGAGAGACTTTAAAATCCATATAGCCTTAGGCTTTTCATTTCCTTTTGATGACTTAGAGATAATATCTTTAATGATGGATTTTGGAACCCATACTTGTCTTGTAGTTTTCTTCTTAGATATCTCTTTCGACTTTATGCCCCCATGTTGACTAGAGGGGACATGGTGATCTTCTTTTTTTTATGGATTCTTGTATTGCTTCTTTTTCTTGTATTGAACATTCAAGTTACTTCCAAAAGACTTCGGACTTGTGGAAGAAGAAGGACGATACGACTGGTTTAGATGGGTGGGTGGATGAAAAGGATTCAAGGGTATGTATCTATGTTGATCTTGAGGAAAGATAGGAGATGGAGGGACGTAAGGATCCAAAATGGATGACGAATTAGAAGAATTAGGAGGGGAAAGTGAAGGGACATAAGGACCCAAAATGGAAGGAAGATGTGAAGCCCTTAGTATTGGTGGAGGAGGTCCAAGGATGGAAGTGGAAGATGCAAAAGGATAATCAATAAGTTCATTAGCATCTATATGACAACCAAGGACATCAGGATCTTTAGAGTGAGCATTAGGATTTACAATAGGATCATGAACATCTTGAATAGGAGCAACTTCTTTGATAGGATTGTTCAGAGCTTGCAAAGACTTAGGAAGATTAGAAAGCAGAAATGAACATGGAATGGTAGAACAAGAAGATGGAAAACTTTGATCTTGACAAGTATCGTAGGGTAGCATAAGCGTATCAACTTTATTTCAATTTTCAATAGGTTTTACATCATAAGTAATGAAACCATTTTTAATAACCTTAATGGAAGTATCATCTTTGGAAAGTGCAAGTGTGGTAAGGTTATTTTGATTATCAATAAGCTCAACAGTGTAAGTAGTAGCTTGATCTTACTTAGGAGATGGTGGAATGAATGCGAAAGAGCGTAGAGGATCAAAAGAACCATGAAGCGGATCAGAGACATCATGAAAAGGATTGGATGACATGGAGGGTTCTTGATCTTGATATTTTTTTATGTTCTTTTCTTTATCATTTTTAGAGTCCTCTTGACATGGAGCCACTTCTAAGGACAAGGAAGCATGTTGGGATTGTATGGAAGACTTTGGAAGAGGTGGTGAAGGACTAGCTGAAATAAGCATTATAGCGGATGAAGGCTTAGGCTCTTTAGGTTTGACATTATTGAAAGTATTTGCAGCCAAGTGAAGGTTATCTTGAGTATCTTTAAGAGGTGGCCCTTGAGGATAACTATAGGGAACCGCATGGAAAGTCTTAGGATCTTTGTTGGATGAAGGATTTGTGAAAGATTTGGATGACTCAGAAGCTTTAGGAAGTGTGTGGGTATTGGAGGAAGTGGCAGATGGAAGGGGACCATCACAAGACAAAGGTTCAGCATTAACATGATCTTGCTGGAGAGTGTAATCTTTATTTTCAGCATGAGAGTTTTTAGACAAGACATGCTCATAGTATCTTCGTTTATAATCAGCACGGAAAGCTTTCTCTTCCTCAATAGAATTAGATGTATCATATTGTTCACAAAAAATATCATAATTTCTCTCAAAATCAGAATCATATGGATCACCATCACAATCTATCCAATAGGATGACCCTTTAGTAAGCCTAAGCACACGACGAGGAGGACTCTTAGGAATAGAGTTGTCATAAGTATTGCTACATTGTCCATCATCATAGTCATCATACTCATCATACTCATCAAAGGTAGGTGTGTCACTCTTTATGGAAGAGACATCACAAGGACTATCATGTTGCTCTTTATGGTATGTCTTCTGAAGAGAAGTAAGACTCTTGGGAGAAGTGGAAGAAGAATGAGATCTTGAAGAAGAGGAAAATGAAGACCTAGTGGAAGAAGAATACTTGGATAATGAGGAATTTTAATGATGTTTAGAAGAGTCATGATAAGATTTGGAAGATGAAGAATGTGAATAGTGTTCAGAAGAATCATGATAAGACTTGGAAGATGAGGAATGTGAATGATGTTTGGAAGAGTCATGATAAGACTTGGAAGGTGAAGAAGAATGAGAAGATTTAGATGATAAAGAATGTTTGGAAGAAGAAGATCGTGATATGATCATGTTTATGATTCTAGCAAAGGCATCTGATTTAATCATCTTTTCTTTTATTTTTGCTATAAATTCATCACTCATGAGAATTTTGGAGGAACAACACTTTTCGAATATGTCAATGAGCTCAAGATCGTCTATTCTTAAGAGAGGTTCCTTAACAAGATAGTCAAGATTCACGGTTATAGAAGAGGAGGAATCAAGCATGGAAGAAATGAATAGATGAATAGAAGAAGGTAGACTAGATAATAAGAGGAAAAGAATCAAGAAGAAGAAGAAGAAGAAGAATTTCCCATGGGAGTAGAAGACTTTAGAAGAATATGGGAGATGGAGAAGAAAGAAGAAGACTAAGAGCCATCTTGTGCAATTGATACCATAACATTCATTGAGATGTTGAGCAACATGACAACACCTAGGATCTAAGATCTAGACTGACCAAGGAAGACTGAAAATAGAAGACCCTTGGTAATAGGATGACCTCACAAAATGTCAACACCAAACTAGGATAATCAAAGTTCTCTATTGTCCAAAGAGAAATGAAAAGATAGAAGAAGGGGCTTTACCAACACTGTCAAAGAGGTGCTTCAAATCAAAGGGTGACTATCCTTGCACTTTTGAACTAGGAGGTTGGGCTAGGCCAAAATATAATTGAAATTGAGATTAAATAAAAATTATTTGGACAATAAGAGTACGAGAATTTCCCAAGAATGTAGCTCACAATTCTAGAGATAAACTTTCTCACCAAGAACAACCTTCTAATGCGATATTTCTCTTTGGCTAATGTGATACTGATGTTGACCTTGACCAATTTGTGCAAAATTTTGATTTTTTAAGGTCTAATTTTAAGTTTCTAAATGTGAGGGTGAAAATGTCTGATTTCGATCACAAATTCAACAGCAATTAGACAGGTTTGCAAACAGTATGAGATCAAACATGTCTTCAAACACTTGAAACAAGGGCAAAAGCAACCTTGCCAAGATAAACACTTGTGATATCAAAATTGAAAAAGCACCCTATGAATGCTACCGATTGTTTGTATGTAAGAACGTTTGCACTGGTATCACACAACCGAAGACAATTCAAGAAAATCTATCCTAAAAAGTCAAGGCTCAATACTTACCAACTTAGCCCACAACTTGATGCCCCCTTGCCTCACACCAAGTGGTTACCCACAAGAGATGTTGGCTTTGTCATGGAAATGTCAAATGACACAACCAAAGGGACACATATGGTGAGTATCTTAAGGTGATCCGAGTAAACCACTTGGATCAATCCTTGCACTAAGAAGATAAGTGGCTAAAATAAGGTGGCTTCTGTCTAATGGTTCTTAATAAGGATTTTTGTTCACAACACCCCTCTTGCTCCTCATAAAGGACTAGGACCTCGCGGCCTCAAGAGTACCTTAAGCATTCTTGTTCAATGTTTTCCCCATGGTCGTAATCTCATGAGCTACTCACATCAAACGAAGATAAGTGTTATGTCTACTAAGGTTTTTGGTGTCCTTGATAGCCTTGAGATTATAGTGAGTTGGAATCACTTGCCACCAAGGAAAATGATGACAAGGTTGTCCCCACTTGAGTCGTTCCTCTTGATTGCTCAAGAGCAGGCCCGCTAAAGGATTCCTAAACTAAACAAAAATGGATCAACTCTTGAGGTTCAAGGTTTTTGATTCACCACAAGGGTGAAAAGCATACTCCCCTATCTCAAGAATCTCTCCCAAACACACCAAGCAAAGAGTTCAATTACCCCCTTGCTTCCAAAACCTTAAGATGGGTCAAGATTTTTTGATTCACCTAAAGGTGAAGAGCATACTTCTCCTACCACCCCAAGATCCCTTTCACAAGGTATTAAGATTCCTAATACAATTAGTGAATGCCACACTTGAAAGGAAAGTAAATAACAAGCAAGAAATAATTTTTTTTTGTTTTTATGCTTGGGCAGCCCTGCAAAAACTGTTAGTAGCCCTCTTTGACATGCATTTTTAGCAATTTTCAATCAAATGAGAGCACCTACAAACACAACTTGTTAGACCCACAAGGTTAGCCAAATCATAATCCCAATGTAAACATGCAATAAACTGCTAGATTTAAGCTAAAAGATGTGGGTTAGACCTATCTAAACACAGCAAAACAAAACAGCAAGCTAAAATAATCAAATTCAGACAAGAAAACTGGAAACGCAAGTCTCTGCCAGACCAGGCGATATTTCTCAGACTTCACCAGTATCGCGCGATACAGTTTCCTATAGTCAGGCGATATTTCTCAGTCGTGCGATACTTCTCACTATGGGCGGGTGATACTTCGCCCGATAACAGGCGATAATTCTTAGTACCGGCGGGAGATTCTTCTTTCACGCGAAGTGTCACACCTCTATAAAGAGATATATCACGTGATATTTCTGAGAAGTATCACGTGATACTCTGAGACAGAAAACCAGAGACTGAAAACTGAGCCAAAAATTGATGAAAATATTGACGGAAAATGCAAAATTAAAGGGACAAAGCTAATCTACTCAGCCCCACGGTGGGTGCCAGAAATGTACACACTAAAAGGTGTACTTCTATGAACCATTGCATGCAAGGTTGCTCAAGAATGAGGCCTCACAAAGTGGCTCATAGCTCTCTATGCATGGAGTTGCAAGGGACTATGATGTGTTTGCTCTTAGCTAGAGCTACAAGCTTGTGACCTTGCTAGTCAACCATACAATGAGAGATTCAAATGAAGACAAGGGCAATAATGCCAATATCTCCAAGAATCACTATGAAATGCAATGCAATGCAACTAAAATGAAGATGCAAATGTGCAAGCTATGCTATGAAAATAGAAGTACAAACTAAGCTCTAAAAAGAAATATCAATGGATTACAAATCATTCCTATTTAGACTATATGAGCTTATTCTATTGCATAAAAGGAAACTAAGCTAACATGCCATGATCATGCAACTAAGAAAGGAAATATGCAACTACAATGAAATGCAACAAGTCTTTAATGTCTTCAAAACTCCAAATGCACCTAAAACCTACAGCATAACACTAGCATAAAACACAGATATGCAAATGAAGGAGAGAGCTCTCCTTTTATAAGAAATGAGGTGAAATGGACCATTGAGATTAAGAGGCAAAAATTCTTAATCAGCGGTGGAGCTTGAAAGAGGAGCAATCCATGTGCACAAGTATCCTCCAATAGGAAAATAAGAGTTGACTTTATGTCCATATGAGACAAAAAGTGCTTTTCTCTTTTT
>BSBK01014401.1:0-92887 GCA_027943335.1 Chamaecyparis obtusa | reverse complement strand
TACCTTGGGAAATCCCAAAAAAACTTCTGGGGTACCATTTACAAGGACAGAGATCTTGGGGGGTAGATATACATATAAATACAAGGTTGATCCAATGTTTAGAGAAGCCGAAGGCTTCCAAGCATTTACACAAAAATCTCTAGTCCACGTTATCATAAGCCTTTTGGATATCTATTTTAATAAACATACTTGTTCTTTGGTAACTTGTGCAGTGTGAACAAGTTCTTGGGCAATGATAATGCCATCTAGGATCGACCTTTTGGCTAAAAAGCCCATTTGTTCCTCTGAGATTAAAATCAGGAGCAAAGTTTTAAGTCTATTTTCCATACATTTTGAGAATATTTTATAGATAGTGTTACATAGAGAGATAGGAAGAAAGTTTCCTGGGTCAATACAGTCATTTTTTTTCAGTATGAGAGAGAAGAAAGTATTGTTGATTTTTGATAGAATAGCACCTGAGTTCCTAGTTGCTTCCACAACTTGCCATATGTTAGTTCCCATGAAGTGCCAACACTTCTGGAAAAAACTAGCCTGAAATCCATCTGGGCCTGGAGCTTTATCAGGTTGCATTTGAAATAAGGTAGTCTTGACTTCTTCCAAAGTAAATTTGTTGTTCATCATGATATTATCTTCATCCGAAATTAGCTTTGGTATAGCCTTAAGCATTTCAGATTGGTCTTGAAGGTTAACTACTTCGAAGTTATTAAGAAGAGATTTGTAATAGTTAGTGATATGGTCTGCGATGACTTTAGGGTCTTCCGATAGTTTCCCCCTTTTTTCCTTAATCTTAGTTATCTTGTTAATATTTTTTCTTATATTGGTTGATTTATGAAAAAATTTAGTGTTATTGTCTCCTTCTTTCAGCCAGGTTTCCTTGGATTTCTGTTTCCAATAAATTTCTTCTTTAAGTAGAATTGCATTATATTTGGACATAAGTTCCTTTTCTTTAAGATAGCTCATTTCATCCATAGCATGGTTTATGACTAAGTTATTAAGACTTTCTATATCCTACTCTATAAGTAGTTTTTCTTCGAAGATATTGTTGAATTTGTTCTTGTTCCATTCCAAGACTTTATTTTTAATAATTTTGAGTTTGGTAACTAGACTGTACATTTTGGATCCTTCCACTGTTGTCTGATTCCACTATTGTTCTAAGAGATTAATGAGATCCAGATCCTGAAACCACATAAATTTGAATTTGAACGGATTTCTATTGGGTTTACAGTCCTCAGTAATTGTTAGTCTGATTGGGAAGTGGTCAGATCCCGCTTCTGGTAGAATCTTAGTTGACAAAAGTTGGTTAAAATTATCCATTTCTCCTGAAACCAAAAATCTATCTAGTTTTTCCGTGATGTGGCTAAAGCCTGACCTTCTATTTTTGCAGGTGTAAGTTCCATTGATGGTCTCAATGTTAATTAAATTATTGTCTGACACCCATTGGGTAAAATCCTTTTGTGATTGTGATATGAATTTTGAGCCACCATATTTTTCATTAGTATTCAGTATAGCGTTAAAATCTCCACCTAAGATGAATGTCTCACCTCTATTTAGGTGAAGGAGAGCTTGTACTTCTTGCCAAACTCTTCTTTTATCTATATTATGTATTAGACCGTAAATGTTGATCAAGGTGAATCTCAAGTTTGATTTGAGACTATAGATCCTCAAAGCCATCCAATTACTACTGCTAGTCATGGTTGAGGAGGAAATTTTCTGGGGGTCCCATAATGCTGCTAGGCCTCCTAATGCACCTATTGCTGGTACAAATTCTGATTTCCATAAACTAAGTTTATTACTTAATTTCTTACTATCTTCATTATTTAACTTAGTTTCTTGTAAGATTATAATATCACAATCAAAGTTTTATAGATATCTTTTAATTAGTCTTTGTTTGTTAGGGGCGTTTAAGCCCCTAACATTCTGGGTAGTAACTATCATTTCTCCATGGGAAGGCTCTTCCCCTTCTCGCGGTCAGAATGTCAGATATTTTCATTTGATTTTCTGCATTACCTGCTAAGGATCTAAGCTCTATGTACGATTTCCTTCCTCTTTTCTTCTTGACCTTGTCAATTTTGGGGGATGATAGGCCAGCCATATTGGTAGCTATTCCCAATTGTCTGTCCTCATTTGTGATACCAAAAAGACCATCCAAGTTATCTGTGAAATTGTTTGCATTATCTCTAGCAAGAGAGGATGGGGCAGGGAAAATAGTTATTGCTTCCTCATCATATTCTTTTTCTAATTCAATACCGGCTTCTTTGGCCTCTAAGGATTCTTGTCCAAAAGATTTAGTCACATTCTCTGAGTTATTGGAAAGGTCTACCTTTTGAGCCTCTATTACTTCTTGCTGAATCTCTATTGTGTCATCATTATCTTCTCTAGAGTTCCTAAGGGACAGAATCTCTCAAATCAAGACTTTCTTATGATATTTCAGCTCTTCTTCATCACAAATTTCGCTTATAAAAAGGTCCAAGAGTTCATCTGTTGGCGTTTTGCCTATGTAGTCTGTTATAATTTTAACTTCTTTGAAACATTTTTCATTCTCTGAAGGAGATACTTGTGTTGAGTTCACAGGCAGTGTGGTAATCTAAGAACATATCAGGTCTTCCTTAGTACATAAAGTATCCTTAGCTGGCAAGTACAAGTAATTAGACAGAGTTATAGGTTCAAGGGGTATCACATTCTCTGTTATTTCTGGAATATTTTCCTCTTCCTCAGGTGTTAGGATACCTCCTGATTAGACTAGTTTCAGAAGTTTGTCGTTGCTGTTTACAAATGGAGTGCTAAGTTGGGAGGCACTTTCCATAATCATAGGAGGAGATGACTCCATAGTCATTAATTGATTATTAGTAATTCTCTTTTCAATTGTGGGCTCGCAAGGGGGATCGGACGTAGGCGGGGGGAAAATAGTTTTTGTGTTGTTATCCTCTATATCAGAAAAAATGAATCCCCCTCTATCTAATAGAAAATAAATGTTTACATCTTGGATTTTGTCTAGAAGATTAGTTATACTCTTAGGTTTCGAAGAAACATTCATATAATTATGCTTTGGTTCTAGAAAGTTTTCATTAAGGGTCAGTGCACAAAGTTGGGTACCAATACCGCGGAAGTCTTGTAGACATGAAAGATGTCGGTCGAAACGAACGCCCATTTTAGGTTCTAGCACTCGATCCTAAATTTAAAAATGGGCACTCGCTTTTTTCAAAACGGGTACCTGTTTCTAATTTTTAAATTTTTTTTTTCTTTTTTTAGAATTAAAAATGCATTTTAGTACTTTGAATTTTTTTTTTAAAGAACGAGTGCCCATTTTTTGAATTCAAAAAATTGGCACCCGTTTCTTAAGACATGAGCAGGAAGAACACATCTGCCTCAAATTTCATTCCAAATTCAGCTTAGTTAAGGCTTGGTAGAACCAAGCCTATGCCTTGACCTCCAAAAATTTGGTTAAGGCACTGGAATGCTAGATTTCTGCCTTGCCGTAATTTTTTGAGGGTCTTCTTGATCGTAGCTTTTTACGAAACAAAAACCCATTAGAGTTCTCACTGTCTTGATTTCAAAAATGTAAATTTTATAGTGATGTGATTATTTTTACTATTTTTGCATTATTTATTAGGTTAAAAGTGGTACCTAAATGTAAAATAGTGAGGTCCACTAAAATGTTAAAAACTTTTTTGTTTTTAGGTTTTTTGGAAAATAAATTATATGACATCAATCTAGATACAATTCTCTTGAAGATAAAAAAATAAGTTTGAAAAAATATGAAATTTTCATCAAATTATGGTGGTCGTACACCAGAGGTTTTTAAAATATATTTTATAGTCAATTAAAAATTAATAAAATATATATATTTAATAAAAAAATAAGGAAAAATATGCTCATCAATATTTGGTGTCTTAGGTATATTTCCCCAAAAATATTTGCAAAAATTCATTTATTTAACTCAAAATATGGTGGTCGTACACGACTATGGTATGGTCCTGAAACAGGCATTTTGAAAACATGGTTTTTAAACATCCCTACTAAAAATAAATTTATACCATGTGGGTATTTAAATAAATTACATATTTGAAAAGTAGGCTCTGAGAACTACATTTTCTATTACTAATTTTTTTTGAAATTCAATCTCTAAGTGCCTCAAATTTAGACATCAATTGACAGGAAATTTGAAAAAAAGGGAAAATGCTTCCACTTTTTGCCCAAAAGTGGGACTCAACTTCTTGCAGCCACCCTTAATAACTGGATTAATGATAATTGAGTTGGAATTGAAATTTAGATGCATATGAGGAATAAATTTTCTATGAATGCTCATTTTGACAATAATTGTTTTCTCTGTTGCATTAATTATATTTTCACTAATTCTAATAAATATGCCTAAATTGTTGCCTATAGTCTTTACAGTTTCTGTGCTTGAGAGTTCAATTGGTAAATTTTTGAGTAAGATAGCTCTTTCTACCTCGAAATCCTCAAGATACAGTGGGTTGAATAGAGGTCTCCATTTAGTAACAAAGAAAGATTCATGTCTATTTTTCAAATCAAAGTTATCTAATATCTTCTTTTTAGTTTCTAAATTTTTGCAATCTATGAGAAAGAAGGAATCAACAAGGTTTGAGATACTTACCTCGCTGGGAAACATTTTAGCCAATGCTTCTGTGATATCCAAGTTGCTCGCTGCCACTCCTTTCCATCTAACAATTAGACCTGCATCCTCATAGTATTTCTACAATTTTTCTATATGGCTACCCTCTAGGGATATTTTGTTAAAGTCATTGTTAGAAAAAATATTTTATTGCGCATATGCATATGATCATAGTTTCTCCTGTGTGGCGGAGTGTAAACACGGGAAGAAACCTTCGATTGCAGAGTATTAGCTTTGAAGGAAATATGGTTGGGAACATATTTTAAATACTTACCATTCTCCCGCCGATGAGGAGGAGAGTAATGCTTACCACTGAGTGAAGGAGACTTCAAATTGGCTTGCGCAATAGTCACCCCAGCCCTAGCTAGCCCTTCATTGCTAGTAAGGGTTTTGGAGAAGGAAGGGGGGATGTGGATTTGAGCTGTAACTTCGTGAACTGTCCTTTTATCCCTAAGATTTCCCTTACTTCCCAAAGCCCTAGGGCGTCTAAGAGGGGGGAATAATGGCTTTTGGTTAGGGCATTCTCCTTTTTCCTTACTAGATCAAACGAATTCCTTAGAGGAATCTCAACCCTTTCCACCTTTTGCGATCTTGCCTTTTTATATCTTTTAACCTCTTGCCACTCGTAATGTTTCGAACTGGCCTTCCTGAGATCCTCTTGAGACACAAAAAATCCACCTCTTCCCAAGGCAGAATGGGGGTCATTGGAGCGTTTGACTGATTCAAATCTGGATTTTGGGGTCCTTTCGATCCCAGGAAGGCTCATTTTCTGTAGAGCATACTTTGTTTTGGCAAACCTATTGATTTGCCCATCCAAATTGCTGACAGTGAAGATTTTAGGTAACTGAATGCTATCATGTTCCGTGAATTTGCTTCTTGTGGAAGCCCTAGTATCCATGGGGAGCTTAGTTTCCCAGAGATCTTTAACTTTGTTAATCAAAGCATCATTCGCTATCTTATCAGCTTCCAAACTTCTTCTTTTTTGCTGTGCAATGAATGGTTTCAAGTGATCATAATTTGGATGGTCTCTTACAATCCTTTGTCAACAGTCAACTTTTTTATGCCCGTATTCCCAACAATTGAAGTAGTATCTAGAGAAACCAGTATCACTGGTGTCCTCTGCTGCCTCCTGCTTCGAGTGAAAACCTAGTTCAGAGCTTCCTAATGTTTTAGCTGCTTTGATATTATGTTTTATTCGCACTTTTGCAAACTTTTTTTCTCTCGCCATTTTTCAAATTCTCCTTGCGCGCGTTTGTTTTGTTTTGATTTGATTTTTTATTTTCTTTCCCTCTCACGCACATACTTATATACATATATGTATACGTATATGTAGACATATATGCATACGTATACATATATGTACTCGTTTTCATACAAATATAGTCTCTAATGTACATATACTTAGTACAATACATACACATATATTTATTGTACTTGTATACATATGTACACATTCTTTTATATTAGATGTCTCTCTTACACTCTTTTTAATTTATATTTCAATTTTTCTTTTTTATCATTTCATTTTTGCACTATTTCTTTTTTATTTTTCTTGTCATTTCTTTGGGTGTGATGTTTTTTCCCCTCCTCTTTGTCACTGGTTGTAGGTCTTGTCACTATGGATCTCCGTGCCTCTGTCTTCTCTCTCCCCTCTTCCTCTCTCCCTCCTCTTTTTATTATTTACCAGATCTGCAACTTATCATTTTATGTTTCCTTTCTCTCTAGCAACACCTTGATGATGGATCATGTAATATGATCCGAAACGTTGATGGTTAAATAATGCTACACAATCGAATCCAAAAACTGACATACAACAATATGGATTGTGGAAATCTAATAGATCTTAAAACAAAATAGCTAATTTTTAAAATAATTGAAAGTGATACATTCACTACTACAGCCGAAAAAGTACAAAGTCTAGATACAAATGGATTGTGACTGTATCCGTATAAACCTAGTATCAAGCAATAAACATTAAATATTGTATTATTGGCGGTATCTCGAAGGATGAAAAGTATTGAAATAGTATAAATTTCACAAATGACGAGAACCATTTTTTTAGTGTTAAATAAGAATGAGTCTGATGAAGAATGTGTCACGAGTGTCCTGCGCGTAGTTAATATTGTGAGACGAGGTCAAACGTAAAACCGGTTGCTTATAAATTCTGTACAAAAGAGGAAATATTTATTTCTTTCCAAGCTTCACCATTCAGACTACAGAGAAGCTTACAGACTTGATTACTTTAAGAGACGCAGCATAGAATTATATGATTACCCATGGAGAAGGCAAAACAGGCAAAGAGTAAGAGCCAAACGCGGATCACAGGTTCGAGACCCACCGCTCTCAATATTTCCAAGGACTCTCACAACCGTACAAAGATTAAACCTGTAGTTATATATCTCCGATCTCCTGAAGTTATACACATGCAGGCCAAAGATTTCAAGGCAGTTGTGCAGCGACTCACAGGCTGCTCTGCCTCTTCGTCATGTACTCAGCCAAGGGAGGATTTCAGTGCTCCTCAAACAAATCCTAATCCTATTCCTATTCCTAATGATAATGCTTTCAGTCCTTTGGAAAATAAAGACGCAGCCTTCGAAATCACCCATCCGCCGCCAGTATGGGAAAATGATTGCCCTTCTCAACTCATTTCTCCGCCATGGAATTCCTTTGCAGAAGACATTGATATGGACATGCTTTGGGATGCATAGCTACATTTTCCCTTCAATGTTAAGTGTTTCGCTCTAATGCTTCCTTTTTGCTGGTCAATGCACAATTCTATTCTTCAAAATATTTCTACTTCATTTTTTCAGACTAAGTAAATGGTGACCCCGTTAATGTCACCTTTGAATTATAATCAAGGCTACATCGCCTTTTCTTACAAGGCTCCATTTTTTCCAGCATTCTTGATTCGGCGATGGTCCTTTTTTCATACTTTTTAAAAGCTTAAATCTTCAATCATTACACGAGAAGGTATTATACATTGACATAAAACCATCTTATGCTATAAAATTGTAATTTTTATTTCAAAATTGATTATAATTTGCATATCACTATTTAATAATAATAAATATATTGGAAATATTATATTCGTTGGAAATTGTAATAAACATAATATTATTAATACCATTTACTAATAATTTTTTTAAAAATAAAAATAAATTAAATAATTCAAATTTGAATATGAGGAGATTGAAGCAAAAGAGTAGGGCCACAAAAGAGAAAAAAGGCAATAAAGATGATTCTTCAACTGATTCAGATCAATCTAAGAAGAAGATAAGGTGTAAGGTGCTATTGTTGCTAAGATTATCAAGGACAAGCCTATGAGTGTAGGTAAGAATGAGAATCCAGTTGACAAAGTCTTAGATAAAGTTGTTAAGTTTGGTGTTCTAGTTCGATTAAAGAATTAGTATCATTTATTTAATGAAGATGAGAGAAGAAGACTAGAGCAAGGTGTAATTACAAATTTAAGTAAATTTAGTAAGACATTGATAGAGATAAAAGATCAAATACCTGATCATTTATATGGTATTTTAGAAGAAAGAAGATTAGTTTCTCTAGAGGAAGATAAAAGGATAAGGGAGACATATATATCTAAGATGTGTCTGGTAATTATTAATGGTGAAAGGAAAGACTTGATGAAGCTAAGAAGAGGCTATTGACAAAGAAAAGAATCAATATCTTAATGGATGGAAAGACAAAAGAAATTATTGCAAAGACTAATGACATTATCAGTAAAATGTTAATTGAATTCAAACATGATGTACTGAAAAGGAAAGAGCCAAGGACTAAGAGGAAAGAGGATAAATTGTCCATTGGTGATCAATTGATCTCTACAATTAAGGAACTAGATCTATTTGTTGAAGGAGTACCTATTACTCTTGATGAGAAGGATGATGATGATTTATAGGCTAAAGAAAAAGAAAAAAATCCATTCACTAATCTTGCAAACATAATAACTGAGGATGAAAAAAGGGAGATCATGATAGGAAAAGGATTCATCGATGGAAAACATGTTGAGGTTGAGGCTGAATCAAATAAGGAGATTGATGAACATATTGATGATACTCATGATCTTGATACTATGGACGCTGAGACTACTAGAGGAGCAGATGAGAGAGTAGAATAGAAAGAGAAGAAATTCAAAGCTCATGATGAAGAAGATAAATGGGAGAAACCAAAGAAGATAGAACAAGTCCAGACTGAGATTGGGCCATCTCTTGGTAAGGTTGAGACATTGTTGGGAAGAGATTCACTTGATTCTCTTGAATTATCTGATGTGCATGGACTAGTTGTCTTAGAGAATATGGAAGAAGATGAACTCATAAAAATTGTATTTTTGGCTCATGCCAAAGCTAAGTAAAAATATTTGAGCAAGAGTTAGAAAGGGAACATATTGCTATCTAGGGTAGTTGAATTACTTGAGAAGGTAATGCCTAAGGTTCAAGTTAATCAAGGTAGTTCAGTTCCTGATCAGTTAGAAGAAATCATAAATAATTTTGATATTCATTTTGAGTCTTTAGATAAGGTTGCACAAGATAAAGTTCAGAAATAATTTTTTTCAAAGATATTTCATCATCTATGTTCTCTAATTGCACAAGACATAAAGTATTTATATGGTGGGATGAATTAGTTAAAGGAAGCTATTAAGGATGGGTCTAATGTATTAAAGATGTGTATTAAGCTATTCCCTGATGTTGTTTATATTGATAAAATTATTAACGAGAGTCAAGAAGTACTAGTAGATAGAGAAAAGGCCTTTAATTTATCAAAAGGATTTGCTTCTGATTAAATAAAAGAGACAGTGAGGATAAATGAGAAAATTAAAAGTCTAGAAGTTGAGAGACAGGGAATGCTTAGTAGATTTTCATATTTGAATAATCCTATAGTTCATAAGATACATATCTTGCAGAGAAGCCTTGAGGAAGAAGAGAAGACAAGTAAAGCCCCTTCCCCACTGGATATTGTTCATGCTGAGGAATCAACTTATCTGATATGTGGACAGATTCAAATTTTGGATAGTTTGAGAAATACTTGGAATGTAGATTGGATAGCTTTGAAGGACAATTTCTCGAATATATTCAAGTTTATGTGAGTATGTTGTTATCCTTTGTATATATTCATGCTGACAATATAGGGTTTTGGTAGAAGGTATTTGTATTTTTTGGCCCCACCTTTTCCATTGATGTCAAAGGGGGAGAGATAAGTGAAAAATTATGTATAGGAAATATGCTTACCTTACGGGGAGATCAATTTTTTGAAGAAGACTTTGAGACTTGGCAATTTTGGATGGACACTTAGTCATTTTTCACTAAGTGTTTCCATCAATGCCAAAGGGGGAGATTGCTGGAAAGAGTCACCTAATGATGCATGATACATTGTCATTGATGGAAGCTACATTCACTACTCTTGACCATATTTAAGTTTTGTAAGTTTATCAAAGTTTTGATGCAAGAAAATGACTATGTACTTTAGAGCAGTATACAGTTGGATAGAACAACTTGGTACAGATGGATGATAGAGAGTTAGAGGTTGTGATTGTTATTTTTATCCAATTTTTTTTTAACTTTTTTTCCTTTTTTTTCTGGTCATTATCTTTATCTCTCATTTAATTTGTCCCATTTAAAATTTATTTTATTTATAATTTTTGTATTCACTTAATTAATACAAAAGATGATTTTTTGTTTATTATTTTAAAATTTGAAAGATGATTTTTTATTTCTTAATCTAGAAATTTGAAGATATTTTATTAATTTTTATCTAAATTAAAAGAATTTTCTAGGGAATTGAATTGATATCAAAAAAATGTTATATTCTAAAACTTTTAAATTTAATATTTTTATTGTATAAAATAATTGATATATTAAATTTAGCGTTCACATTATCAATAAAAATTAGCACACTAACTACCCTTAGTGTTAATTCTGCCTACTTCTCAAAAATCGTCCTTTACCAATGAAATTAGGTCGAATCAACTTATGATTATTTGTTTCACACTAATAATATACCTACCTATAATAAATATATGTAATATTATTTTATATATTATCATCTAAACACTTATTAATAAAAAAATGTATTCGCACCATTATATTGTCTTTCATATATATAATATAAGGTCGCATCGCACCGATGGTTAAAAGATTCGTATGCGAGACGTCACATGCAGAAGCACATATAATATAATATTAGAAGTGAATATAACATCATATTATATTCCGAATATATGTCAAAATAATATCGCAAGCATTTTGACGAAGTCTTCTTTAATATTATATAGACTTTTAGGAGAACTCGGAATCATGATAATAGTCGCATTTGTGGCTATATTTTAGAGAGGTAAAAAACCGTGAATCCTCCAAATTCTTTTATTTTTTTACTAGTTTAATATTTTATACAGAATGGCCTTCCAATGAGGAATAATAGATGCGATCTTTGATCATCACTATAGAGGGGAAAAAGTATAATGGTCGTAGGATAATATTTACTAGTTTAATTTGCTTCGTAGCATATCCCTCCGATGACGAGTTATAATACAAAATATATATTAACTCGATCTCTACTCCGATACTAATCTGTAGTCAGCGTAGGCCTCTCTTAAGCAGCGTGGTGCATATAATAAGAAGAGCAAATGGTGTCTCGTTGCCTTGAAGTTTAGGATTCCATGGACGAAATAACGTTGGCTCTATTTGTGAAACTGGTGAGAATTGTTGGGTTTATCGGTCATTATTTTTTTCTTTTCCTCTTGTTGCATCCTTTTGTTTTCTAATTTTCTTTTCATTATGTTTTTTCTTTCCTCTTATTGCTTATTTTTTATTCTTCTTCTCTTTATTGGATTGTCTCTTCAAATTCTTGTTGTGAGTGGCTTAGTCTGCATATTTTATTTTCCATTCTTACATTCTTTCATTGTGATGATGGATCACATAGTGTGATCTGAAATGTTGATGCTAAAAAAACACACACAATCGAATCTAAAAATTAGTATGTCTAGAAAATAGATTATAGAAATCTGATATTGTTAATAGAACATAGGTGTTTTTCAATCGTATCTTAAAATGCAGGTTCTTCATTTTTATGATGGAATAGACTGGTTCAGATACATGATTACGGGTTTCATGGGTTGTCTCATCCTCATGGGTTGGAGCATTATCTTTATTAGATGGATGTTCGCCAGCATCTTCTACTTCCCAAGCGAAGATAAAAAACTATTTCATATGGAGGATTTCTGGACAAGAGACATTTTCGAAGTAATGGAGGATATAGAGTTTTCACAAACCTCGTGGGATGAGCGAGTTAGTGGGGGAGGCTTTCTGGAGAACTTTAAGCTTCGCTTCTTGAGGACCTTCAAAGTACATATTTTTCTCCGTCGTCCCTTGCTATGTTTGCAGCGATTTATAATTTGGTTTAGTAAACTCTGTTGGTGTTTGTCCGAGGTAGTTTTCATGACCAGATTAATTCGCCCGTGTCTAGTCAGAGATGTGGATCCTGAGTTGATTGGTGCTTTCGAAAAGGCGAGGAGTCTCCGCAATGTTTGTTGCGTGGCAGTCGAAATGCTATTGAGCAAATAAAAAGTTTCATGGAAAAGGGGCGTAGAGATGGTAAGAAGTCCGACAAATTGATTGGCCTCCTGAAGAATGTATGGACAGATCAAAATTCTGCAGGTAAATTATTTTTAGAAGCTCTGCGTGACAGATTAAAGGTGGACAGCCGTTTCAATTATTTGACAAAGCTCTCATGGAAGATGACAGCGCTTTCCCTCATTCAGCTGATGATTGAATTGAACGACCATCAAGCGGCCGGCCTTCAGGCCGTCAAAGATGCTTTGGAAGCTTACTCTCAGGCCTACGATTTCTTAGATTTGCTTGACAATCCTGTCAGTAACTATTCCAATTACAATCCGGAATTGTTCGTCAGAGCCGCTGATAAACAATTTATAGTTATGAAAAGGAATCTCCGAGTTACCAGGACGCTTTTCAGTACGGAGAATGGTACGTCTATGCCAGCTCAAGGACCCGAGGACTCTGTAGACTCTGTAGACTGGTGGAAAGTTGCTGTGAATAACAGCTTGCACAAAGTCCGCGAAACCATAGAGGAGAGTGGTACAAATTCCAAGACAGCACAACATACTTACTCTATGGAAAGAATTTGGCGGTTATTGGCAGACATGCTGGCTATTGCGTTGAAAGAGGAAGCTAGAACAGCCTTAGTGGACAACTGCCGGGAGTGGGCAGAAATGCTAGAGGACGAAAAAATCAGGGCATCAGTTTATATTGCTGGAAAACTTGGAGGAGTCGATGAAGAAGTCAATAAACCCAATGGTAGCCGGGAAGCAGCTGATCCCAGTACTTGTTGCGAGTGTAAATCTGGGGAAATTTGGAGTAAAATATGTTGTGGGGGATGTCATACAGGCACTTCAAGCTCACAACAATGAATCTGCACTTACCCATTTTGATATTTGCGCCACTCTAGGTAATTATATACAATCCATTTCAAATCTCGCCGTAATATTTATTAGTCCCTCCCTATCTGCAGTTAACTTGTTTTCCGAAACCGTGTCAGAATTTCTCCCAAACTGTGTAGAATTTTTATCCTATGATCTGCAGTAATTTCTTCATTACAATAATTTATCTATTTGTTTTCCCTATTTGTTGATTAGTGGCTCAATTTCGTCAATGAGTTAATTCTTTTTCATTCGTTTGAATTTTCTAAATGCAAGTTTAAGTAGTTTTTTTCATTTGTCCCGCATATTTTGCCCAGGGATTTTCTTGCATTTTTATAAAAATTGGGGAAAAATATAATGTATTCACCAATGTTTCATTCCCAAGGTTCTGGTGGGTAGGTGGCATTTGCAAAGCAATTGGTCTGCCTTCCCTTGTCTCTGCTATCACACTAAACGCAAACATGTGAGGGAGCTCAAGAATCGTGTAGCTCTAAAAGGTTTATATTTTATTAGATCTATTTTTTATCTATCGTGAATAGATTAAAGCAAGAGTTGTGGAGAGGTTGATTTTGTTTCCTACAAACCCTTGTCCATTTCCCCTCATGAGCATTATTGACACAGTTTATACATAATCGTGAGGTAAGTCGGTTGGGACAAACTGACATTTTTCTGAATATTTTGATTGCCAAAATGCGCCTGTGTACATTTTATAGTTCCTTTAACAACAGGTTAGTTTTCCGTAGTTGGAGGCAGAATGACTAGATGAGATAAATTCATGTGTATTTAAGTGTTTTGTTTGTTTAAGCGATTCTAACATTAGTTTTGATGAAAAAGATGTTAAAACTTATGGAAATTAGGGGAGGGGAGCTAGTATCTGAATAAGTCTTGTTAATTTAATATCTACAATTGTTGATTTAATGTCTAATATTTTTTACAACATTGCACCAATAGTTGTGACTTTAAAGTTGTTATTGATGATGATGACTACCTATAATTAAATGAAATATACACTTTGTTCTAAAGAGCTATCAATCATGTGATGCCACATCAGTTGCTCAAGTATGGGTGTCTCTTTTGCACAACCATTGGTCTCACTTTTTTGGGGGTTGCTTTGGACACCTTGGCAAAAAGATGCTGGTTTGGCATTATATTTGATGATGTAACCCTAAAACCTTAGTTATAAGCAGGGGACTTGCCAAGTAAGCTGTTGTAAAAACTTGGGGGTGATTTAAAATTTCTACTTAGGATTTTGAGAAGTGAGAAATTAGGGTGCACAACTACTAGATGCTCTCCCCTATAAAGTAGTTTTCTGGATCTATAATTAAGATCCTATTTTGACATATATAAAGAGAATGATGACAAAATTTATGGAATCTAGCTTAGGCTGGGGTTCTATAGGAGGGGCTTAAGTTCTATTTTTAAGGAACTGGAGGTCCCATGTGAATTATTTTTTAAGGCTATAGGATTAATTGAAATCTCTTGCTAGAAAATAGGAGCCCCTACTTTTTAGATCTTAAAATTTGAATGGGTGAAAATGGGGAGGGAGATTTTTCTTCAAGCAGCTCCAACTCTATTTTTAATAAAGCCTTAGCACCTCGAAATTTGTAGAATTTGACTCAACACCTTTTAGTTGTATTTTATTAAAATCTTAGAAATTCTCATTTAAAATCCAGTGGTACTACGTGAACTTTGAGGTGTTATGTTAAACAGTTCACCTCCTTGTCTATGCTTACACATTTTTCGTACATGTCTGCATAGCATTTCCATCTATAATAGCGGATAACAATCATCCTTCAATCATGCTTTATTAGGTTTCCATAGCATGTGCCAATACATCTATTTTAGCATAGGCATAGGTAATGTTGACAAAAGTTATTGAAAGACCGATTTACCAGGATAAATTGAAAAAAAAAAAATCAAACATGAGATTTTGGAAAAGTAAGAAACCAAAAAGAAAAACAAGAAGAAAATCCCATTTGGGAACAGAGATAATGTCATGGATAACTTGCGTCTAAAAGACCAAATGATTGGCATAATACGCCCATGCACAAAAAGAATAGAAACCCAACACCAAAATATGACATTACTTGCGTGCACACATGGGTAGAAACTTCAAGGGTCATGAATTGACTGGTGCATAGGACTGATGATATTATTTTATTTTTCAAAACCCTTCTCTATGAAAATATCTTGTTTGTCAAAACCAGACACAAAATGATGCATGTTATTCATTGTATATTCATTCATGTCCTCAATCTCATTGAGGATTCCCGTAACAATGTAATATTTTTTTTGTTTCTCTGACATTACAAGTTTTGGTGGTACATGCTAAGAACCTCCATTCATTTGTTCATGCATGCTAAGGATTACAATAGATTTAGCTCACTAATTCTCTAACTAAGCATATCTCTTTATCAATAAGTGATGTAGTGCAACGTAGTTCAAGTATTGGTAGGGTGGTTGTGAAAGATAGAAGAGCAAAAACAACATACTCTTGCATTCACAAACATATCTAAAAATAGATCTCTCAGAATATTTTTTTCTACACTTCATTCTAAATAGAGAATTTGTTTCTCTCTCTGAATCTATTTACATATAGTTACATCACAAACCATTAAATCTACAAGTATAAACATTGTATGTTCTTTCTAACAACAGAGGCTTGCGATAGGGGCTACCACACTTATTATCATGGGTCAGTTGGTCCCATGAATCATAGACATTTTAGCACAATTTGCCATAGAAACAAGAATTACAAAGAAGCTACGATTTTGTGGATAAGTGATGCTGGATAAAACATTTTTTGGAGAGTTTTTTAGTTAGTTTTATTTGTTTTATGGAAATAAGAAATGTGCAAAGATTTGCATATTTATATTTAGAATTTAGTTTTTTCTAGTTTTTTTTCCTTAGCAAATAAAACATGTCTAAATACACGTGTATCTAGTTTTCTTTCCTATTTTTTCCTATGGCTATGAATTCTTTATATTCAGCCATTTGTAATATTGTTTTAGACAGAGCTGCAATAAAAGTTATTTTTCAGAATTTTATCTTTTGTAAAATCTTCATTTGGTATCAGAGCTTTAGGATTGTGAAGCTTTCAGCATGGCAAATAATTTGCAAATTCTAGAATTTGATGGAGTTGATTATCAATATTGGTCAATCAAGATGAAGAGATTTTTTATAGGAAAAGATTTTTGGGAGATCGTTGAATCAGGATATGAAGAACCTGAGAATTGGGATGATCTCACAGCTAATGAGAGGAGATTGAAGAAAGAAGCTGAGAAGAAGAATGCAATGGCTCTATTTCACATTCAAATGGCTCTTGAGAAGAGCTTGTTTCCTAGAATTGCTTATGCATAGACAACAAAGGAGGCCTGGAAGACTCTAAAAGATGCTTACCGTGGTAATGACCAGATCAAGGTTATGAAACTACAAACCTTGAAGAGAGAATATGAGAATTTAAAGATGAAGGAAAGTGAGAATGTGGGAGATTTTTGTGTAAGAGTCAAGGATGTGGTTCATAAAATGGCCACTTTGGGTGAACCTATGAGCCAAGAGCATGTGATACAGAAGGTATTGAGATCTCTAACTCCAAAATGGAATACTGTAGCAATTATTATTGAAGAAAGTAAAAATTTAGCCACCTTGGAGTTTGATGAGCTAGTTGGATCTCTCATATCACATGAGGATAGAATAAGGGACACTTCTACCAGCATTAGTGAGAAGGCTTTTGCTTCCCAATTGCAAATTTCAAAGAATGATGGTGCTAGCAGCAACAATAACAACCACATAGGCTCAGGAAGGGGTCAAAATCAGAAATTTTCAAGAGGAACTAGAGGAAGAGGAGGTGCTCAAGGAGGAAGAGGCCGAGGTAGATTTGATAAAAGAAACATTCAATGTTACCATTGCAATCAGTATGGACACTATGAGAAAGAGTGTAGGCTGAAATTAGGTAACAATAATGCAAATTATGCTCAACAAGATGAGGATCCTTCATCTGGTAATTTATTCTTGTGTTATGGAAAAGCTGAAAATAATATGAGTGATGTTTGGTATTTGGATTTTGGGTGCTCTAACCATATGTCTAGTAACAAGGATATTTTTTCAAAGCTTGATGATGGCTATAAATCCAATATTACTCTTGGAAATAATAATATAGTAGAGGTTGCAGCCAAAGGAGCCATGGATGTTTAGACAAAGGAAGGTATGAAAAGTGTTCTAGATATTTATTATACTCCAAAATTGAAGCATAATTTATTGATTGTTGGGCAGCTATGTGAGAAGAATTATAGAGTTGTATTTGAAAATATGAAATGTACTATCTATGATAAGAATCAGGGCAATAAAGTGATTACAGTTGTTCCTATGACAAAGAATAGGATGTTTCCCTTGAAGTTTGGTGAAAATGACAATCAGCTTGTGAATATGGCTTATGAGGATTAAAGTTGGTTGTGGCATCTCAGGTACAGTCATTTGAATTTTCATAGTTTGAAGATTCTTAGATCAAATGCATTGGTTCTTGGGTTGCCTAAGGTTGAAGAGCACAACAAAATTTGTGAAGGATGTGCAAAAGGGAAGCATGCAAGAGAATCATTTCCAAAAGGAAATGCATGGAGGGCTCATTACCCACTTCAGCTTGTTCATTTTGATATTTGTGGTCCTATGCAAACACAAAGTTTGGGTAAGTCATCATATTTTATCACTTTTATTGATGATTACTCATGCATGTGTTGGGTTTATTTTTTAAAGACTAAGGATGAAGCCCTTGATACATTCAATAGGTTTAAATCCCGTCTAGAGAATGAGAAAGGAAATACAATCAAATGTTTAAGAACAGATCGTGGAGGAGAGTATTGCTCCAAAGATTTGCAAAATTTTTGTGAGATGAATGGGATCAAGAGACAACTCACAACTGCTTACACACCTCAAAAAAAATGGAGTGGCTGAAAGAAGAATCGTACTATGGTAGAAATGGCAAGGAGCATGTTACAAACCAAGGGTTTGAACAATACTTATTGGGCTAATTCAGTTGCTACAACAGTCTATATTCTCAATAGGAGTCCTACAAGTTCCCTAGACAAGATGACTCCCTATGAAGCATGGTATGAGAAAAGGCCTAATGTAAATCATTTTAAAGTTTTTGGTTGCTTGGCTTATGTTCATATCCCTGATCAAAATAGACAAAAGTTAGATGCTAAAAGTGAACCATGCATTTTTGTGGGTTATAGTGAAGAGAGCAAAGCTTATAGATTGTATAATCCTGTTACTAATAAGATTCTTGTCTTAAGAGATGTGATTTTTGATGAAGGGGGAGTTTATGGTCATCAAAAAGGCCATGTTGAAAAGCCAAAATCTATTTTGGATGATGATATTATTGATAATAATGATCATGAGCAGCCAACTAATGGTTCTTTTTCAAGATCTCCTAGTCCACCAAGCAGGCCCTCATCAAATTCAATCGTAAGTTCATCTCCAAGTCCAAGTTCAACAAGAAGGGTAAGAAGATTAAGTGATATTTATCAGAGAAGTCAAAATCAAGAACATGAAGAAGATCCAATAGGTGAGACAGTAAATTTTGCATTACTTGCTAAAGCTGATTTTGAGCCATCATGTTTTGAAGATGCATGTACTAATGAGGTTTGGATGCAAGCAATGAATGAAGAGATGGATTCCATTGATAGGAATGAGACATGAGAGCTTGTAGAGCTTCCACATGAGAAGAAGAAGATTGGCATGAAATGGGTATACAAGATCAAATATAACAGTGATGGGAGTGTGGAAAGATACAAGGCAAGATTGGTTGCTAAAGGTTTCACTTAGAGGTATGGTATTGATTATGAAGAAACTTTTGCACCAGTAGCAAGACAAGAGACTATTAGAATTCTTATCTCACTTGCAGCTGAAAAGAAATGGTCTATTTATCACATGGATGTGAAAAGTGCCTTTCTAAATGGGTACTTAGAAGAGGAAGTATATGTGGTACAGCCATAAGGTTTTGAATTTAAAGGCAAAGAAGATCATGTTTATAAGCTAAAGAAGGCTTTGTATGGCCTCAAGCAAGAACCATGTGCATGGTATGCAAGGATTGATGGATATTTTCAGTAGAATGGCTTTCAAAGAAGTAAGAGTGAACCTACCCTTTATTACAAGCAAGAAGGTAATGATATTATCATTGTGAGTTTTTATGTTGATGATTTTTTATATATGGGTAGTTGTTCTAAGATGAAAGAAGAATTCAAGGTTGCTATGATGAATGAATTTGAAATGAAAGATTTGGGTCTCATGAAGTATTTTTTGGGAATGGAGGTTTATCAACGTGAAAATGAAATTTTTGTTTGTCAAACAAAGTATGCAAAGGATATGCTAAAGAAATTTGATATGGCTGATTATAAACCTCTTTCTACTCCAATTGCTCATGGAGCTGTATTATGTAGAGATGATGGTGTTGATATTGTTGATGAGACATCATATAGAAGTATTGTTGGTAGTTTGATGTTTCTAACTCACACAAGGCCTGATATTGCTTACTCAGTTTCATTTGTTTCAAGGTATATGACAAATCCATTAGAAGAACATATGAAGGCAGCCAAGAGAATTTTGAGGTATGTGAAAAACTCTCAATTTTAGAATTCACTATTCTTCTAAAAAATTTGAGCTCATTGGCTTTAGTGATTCTGATTGGGGAGGTAGTTTGGATGATCGAAAATCTACATCTAGTAATTGTTTTTCTTTGGGCTCTGGTTTAATCACATGGAGTTCAAAGAAGCAAAGTATGGTTTCTCTCTCTTCTATAGAAGTAGAATATGTTGTAGTCACTTCAGTAGGCACACAAGCTTTATGGCTCAGAAAACTTCTTGAAGAAATTGGTGTGATTCAGGTTCAGCCTACTGTGATTTTTTGTGACAACATTAGTGCCATTAAATTGGCCAAGAATCCGGTTCATCATAATAGGACCAAACACTTTGATTTGAAACAACACTTCATCAGAGATTTGGTACAAAAGAAAGTGGTTGAATTGAAGTATGTTAACACAAAGGATCAAATTGTGAATATCTTCATGAAGGCCGTTACAAAAGATCAGTTTTTGACACTCAGAGATCGAATTGTTAGCCCTCTCAACATCACGGGGGAGTATGTGGATAAGTGATGCCAGATAAAACATTTTTTTGAGAGTTTTTTAGTTAGTTTTATTTGTTTTATGGAAATAAGGAATGTGCAAAGATTTGCATATTTATATTTACAATTTAGTTTTTTTAGTTTTTTTTCCTTAGCAAATAAAACATGTCTAGATACATGTGTACATCTAGTTTTCTTTCCTATTTTTTCCTATGGCTATGAATTCTTTATAGTCATCCATTTGTAATTTTTTTTTAGATAGAGCTGCAATAAAAGTTGTTTTTCAAAATTTAATCTTTTGTAAAATCTTTAGATTTACCATCATGATGCATGTTAATGCACTTTCCTCACCCATTTACACAAATAAGACACATTTCAGATTTGCAGAATCCCAAGAGATGTCAATACAAAGGAACTAGTTGTGAAACAGTGGTAGTGATAAACATTTAAAAATAACAGAATTGTAGAAGTAATTTATCTGAAACATTAAGGAGATAAAATAAAGGACTAGAGTACATGTGTAGACTATCACCAGAACTTGGAGGGGGAGGCCATCTCTAGAACTTGAAGCTTTGCTTCTTGAGGAAAGAATTCAGAGGTTATTGGCAGACATGCTGGCTATTGCATTTAAAGAGGAAGCTAGAACAATGTTAGTGGACAACAGCCGGGAGTGGGTAGAAATTCTAGAGGATGAAAAGATCAGGGAATTAGTTTATATTGCTGGAAAACTTGGAGGAGTCAATGAAGAAGTCAATAAACCCAATTGTAGCCTGGAAGTAGTTGATCCCAGTACCTGCTACGAGTGTAAATCTAGAGAAAATTTTTAGTAAAATATATTGTGGGGGATGTCATACAGGCACTTCAAGCTCACAACAATGATTCTGCACTTACTCATTTTGATATTTGCGCCACTCTAGGTAGTTTTATACTATGCATTTCAAATCTAGCTGTAATATTTATTAGTCCCTCACTATCTGTAGTTAACTTGTTTTCTGAAATCGTGTCACAATTTCTCCCAAACAGTGATGAATTTTTATCCTATGATCTGCTGTAATTTCTTCATTACAATAATTACTCCGAAGGGGTTCCTTTTATGAAAGGCATTCACCCTGGGTTAGCCCGATCGATGGCTGTCTCTTACTCCGTACGAGTGCAAGATGATTGAAATCAGCTCATTCATTTATTTCTTTCACTGTTCATTGGTTATCCATCACATTCATTTATTTCATCCATTGTTCATTGGTTATACAAAACATAGGACAAGTGGCAGACGATTGAAAAGGTTTATACGGTCTGATCTTTCCACTTTTTGGCTTGTTAGTAAACTAATTTGTCCTTTCTTGCTTCTTATGAAAATGACTCTTAGTGCCCAAATTATGAACAATATTTGGATACAACAGTTGAAAAGAGGCTCTATGGTTGCTGGCTTTTCTCTGAATTGATAGGTACAACTTCCTAAGTTAGATATGCAATGAATTATGTTTTCGATCCTAAAACTAACACAGGGTATGCTCTTAACCTGAGAGAAGAAGAGGCAAAACTAAATTAAGCCTAAGTAGGTCATAATCCAGGCAAGTAAAGCTTTTTAAACTATGGACCAAGCTATAGAACTTACACATCTTATGAATTCACACACCCATCACCTTACTAATCCACAACAACTATCAATACTTGACTGAAATACTTAACGCCTAACTACAGAGGGAGAAATGGAATAATGAAAAGCTCCTAATTAGTTCTTCTCTGAATATCCTATGGCACATCCTACCGGGTTTATTCACTTCCTTGAAACACGGGAATGAAAATCCTTTCTTTCCTACTGCAACTTAGATTAAAGAGAAGAACCTCTAACTAACAACTTCAAAGAACTGGAACATAAAATAATTGACATAAAATACCATTCAATTGACTCTGCAATGTCAAGTATCTCACACCAAAAATTTTCCAACCCTTGTATTAACTTTCACTTGGGTACTTATAGTACATTACCACTTGGAAAGGAAATGCTTCATCTTCTAATAAAGATAGCAATTACAATAATAGAAGAAAGAGGAAAAGCTCTGAGAGCTTGATTATGACACATGTCATTACAATAGCAGAGAGAATATTGACAGAATAGGGGAAGCGGAAGAGACATCTTCGATTGAGGAATCCGTAGAGTTACCGCAGACTGCAATAATAGAAAAAGGCACCAAATTATGATGCTTCAGTCATGACCCTTCAGCTTTGCCCTTACATAGTTCTGCCTAGCCATAGTCCATTGGGCTACGGAGTCAAGTCATCATTCAAACTTAGGTAAAAAAGTAGCAACGACTAACCAAATCTCCAACTGGCATTGATCTTTATCCTGAGATATAATAAGAACACTTAGCATGATGTATTAACTTGCTGAAACTTAGCTTTGCCTACTATGGAGTCTTTCCTCTTTATAATGGTTGACTTGTGAGAATCGCACTCACTTGCTACAAAATCCATCTTTTCTCCAAAACTGATGAAAATCCAATCTGAGAGTTGTGAGACAATCTTTGAGCTCTAACAAACACTTTGGCATCTTCAAATTATCATTTCTCCACAAAAGATGGGTCTTCTATTAGCTTGGGAAATGCACCTGGGAGGTGTGATCTCCACATCAGAATGGCCATTTCCCGCATGGAGATATCTCCTTTCCTTTAACTTCAAATTCAATTCTAACTTTATCAATAGCATCAGTTATCATCAATGAACATAGCTGTACCTTTAGATGATCATTCTTCCCACTAAAACTTGATCTTCTTATTACTTTCAGGAATCACACCAACATGGTGTGAATCCCGACTTGAAACACCCACAACTGCTAATTTTTGCATTTGAAAGAATATCCCATTACCACTTCTTCTAATCACTTTCCAAGCATCCATTGTCACATGATCTTATGACATTTTTTAACCTCTTGAGATCATGCGACCACTCTATCATTGGTGCATGATATTTTCAAAATGAGTACTATTATATTTAATAATCAACCCATCTCATTGTCGCATCTGCGCTGTTGTCGTACGTGGGTCCCAGTAGAACACATTTTATTTGGTCTTTCTTGTCATTTCATTGACTTCTCTCACCTACCTGGGCCTTCATTGTCGCATGATCGCAAGGTATTTTTTTACCACTTGCGATCATGGGCCTTCATTGTTGCATGATTGCATGGCATTTTTCTACCTCTTGTGATTATGTGACTCAACAGAAGTAGAGCATCTTCCTCGCCGGCTCTGTCACTGCATCATTCACATGAGGAATTTTATCTTTGATTTCTTGTAAATTTTCTGGAGATTTCCCCTTTATCTTCCATTGCATTGCATGAGACATCTTTGGAATAAACTGACTGTGCATGCTCTAAAATATGCCATATCCAATGCTGCTAAATACAGATGTTATGGATTGACATTGCTTAGATGCAATGACCAATACTAAGGTATTGCATACGGGTAATCATGCTTCAAGAAAAAAATAGGGCCTTGAAAGTACAACCTCCTCTGAAGCAGATCCAAGCTACACAAATTCTTCAACACACAAGGTGATAAGAACATCTCCAGGATGTTGTCCAGATGAATTCATATGAATTTTATCATCACTCCATTTGAGAAAGAACATCAAAAGGAGTACATTTTCCTTGTCGGGTTAGGATCTGTAACTTACCCAATGTAAAGAGGCTTTTAAATAACCCACTCGGCTTAAAGAAAGAAGATAGTGGCAGGGGAACCTGACAAGGACTTCCTATCCTAAGGGAGACTTAGACCTAGACTCAAACATGACTAGACCTAGCTATGACACCAAATCTTCCACTTTATAAAATGGCTACAGGGTGAAAAGTGGGGCAACAGCTGGCTCTGACTGGGGATTTGGGTAGATTATACCCAAGCAAGGGACCTAGGATCTCTGGTTTCATAAAAACAAAAGGTGGCAACACAACAAAACTAAAGCAAGAACAAAGGGAAAAGAAAAGGAAGCAAGGAAAAGAAAATAACCTAGAGAACATAAAGGAACAGTATGGTACAATATAGGGGTTACCTGTTTTCAATTCTCAACTTGGTAAAGTTTCAAATCCTGACCATTGAAGGTCAGTGGTAGTACCTAACCATCCTGATAAGCCAGCTTGAAATAATTGTTTTCAAATGCTTGATGGATTATGAATGGTCCTTTCCACAGGGTGTCAAATTTCTTATGCATTCCCTTTGGAGCACTTTGTTTATCCCATACAAATACACTATCACCCACCATGAATTTTCATGGTCTCGTCTTCCTATCAAATAACTTTTTCACCTGCATCTGGTGTTGAGTGATGTGATCCACTATTTCTGCTCTCTCCTCTTCCAGCTTATTCAGATATAGAATCCTCTTTTCTAAACCATCCTTGTAAATGTCATCTTCAATTACTGTTCTGAGTTTGTTTGTGGCCAATTCCAAAGGTAATGGAAGGTTTGCTTCAGTTCCATAAACTAGCTCAAAAGGTGATATACCAATCACCCTTTTCGGTGTTACCCTGTCTTCCCACAACGCTTCATTAATCTTTTTATGCTAGTCCTTTTGATTATCTGATACTAGTTTCTTAACAATATTCACCAAATTTTTGTTACTAGATTTAGCCTGGCCATTTCCCTGTGGGAAGTAATCTGACGAGTGGCTAATAGTGATTCCATATTCAAAATAGAAATTGGTAATCTCAATCAAAGAAAAATAAGCTGCATTGTCCATCACTAATTTGATCGGGACACCAAACCTGACCAGTATGTTTTCTTTGAGAAATTCACATACCACTTCAAAAGTCATTTTCTTCGTTGCTTTGGCTTCCAACCACTTGGTGAAATAATTAGTGGCAGTTATTATATATTGGTGACCGGCACTGGTTGCTGGGTTAATTGGCCCGATAAAATCAAGGCCCCATTGCTAGAAAGGTTCTTCAATGATGATGGGCTTCAATGGAAGAGCAACTAGTTGAGGACGTCCTGTGAACATTTTAGACTTCTCACACTTAGCCACCTAGGAATACACATCTTCTGGGCCAATAATAACACTGTCTTAGGATTTTGAAGGCCATGACCAAAGATGAAAAATGTCCCCTACAAGCCTCATCATGGAATGTCTTCAACAGCTTCTCTTGTTGCTGCTTATCTACACACCTGAGAAAAGTGTCATCTATTGCCTTTTTGAATAATTTGCCATCCCAAATCACGAACTTAGCTGCCTTTAATCTGAGGTCTCTTCTTTGCTTCACCATTAGGCCCTCTGGGCATTCTCCATATGTTAGAAAATAAGTAATATCTTCAAACCATGTATCTTGAAGACCCACAGCCAAAACCAATTGTTATTCCTTAGATTCTTTCGACTCCCCTATAGCCTTGTGTTCCGCAACTGCTCTACACAGAGCATTTCCCCTTACCAGTTTGGTGGGCTTAATTTCTATGTAATACTCTTGCATCTTTGCTATCCATGATCCTCAGGCATTGCACCCCACATCTTGCTGAGTCAATACACTTTTTACTACTACATCTGAGACATAGACTACAGAGTGCGAATGCAAGATATAAAATCAGAAGTTCTTCAGTGCTTTGACTACCACAAAAGCATGTTTTTTGATCTGCAAATATTTTAACTCATGATTCTTCAGGGGAATGCTCATAAAAGCTATTGGAGCTTGTATTTCTTCATGATTACTCTGCATAAGTATGGCTAACAAAGTATGTTCGGAAGCATAACAATAAATGATGAAATCTCGGCTATAATTCAGATGACATAATATTGGGGCATTAGCAATAGCATTTTTAATGTTCTAGAAAGCGTGCTTTCTTGCTTTATTCCACTTGAAATTTGAATTGCCTTTCATCATGTCTATGATACATTTGGTCATTTCTGCAAAGTCTGGTGCAAATCTCCTGAGGAAATTAATTTGTCCGAAGAATGATTTAACTCTCATTCTATTTACTGGCAAACTCAATCTCCGAATGGCCTCAACTCGCTCAGGGTCAATCCTAATTCCTTCTTGAGAGACTATGTGGCCGAGGAGTTTCCCTTTTGTTACACAGAACACAGACTTTTTTGGATTGAGGGAAATTCCATGATCTCAACGTCTTTTTAATACTTTCCTCAAATCTGCTATGTGGTCCTTTCTTTTCTTTGAAAACATGGTAAGATCATCTAGGTATATTACTATGATCCAATCTTTTAAGTCAGTGAATATTTTGCTCATACATCTTTGAAAAGTGGTGCCAGCGTTAATGAGTCCAAAAGGCATCCCGTGATATGTGAACATACCCCAAGGGTTGGTGAATGTTGTCTTGTGCTGATCCTTCTCTTCCACTTCAACCTGGTTGTAACCTTAGAATCCATCAAGCATGGACATCATTTCAGAGCCAGCAACTATTTGTAGCAAGTAAACCATATTAGGAAGAGCAAAATTATCTTTGAGAGATGCCTGATTCAAGTTGCAAAAATTGACGCAGATCAGGATTTCTCTATTCTTCTTTTGAACTAGCACTATATTGGCTATCCATGTGGAGTGATGGATATGGTAGATAATCTGGGCCTTCAACATCTTATCTACCTCCCGAAATATGGCATCCACAACTTCAGGATTATAATTCCTCTATCTCTGTTAAAAAGGTACTGCATCAGGCTTCAGGGGAATTTGATGTTTTATTTTCCCGCCTCTATAGCTCTTCAAATCTTCATAACTCCAAGTGAAAACATCTCGGTACTCCAGAAAGAGCAGCCTAGTAGCTTCTTTCTCTTCAGGTGAACAACATTTGCCAATGTTGATCATCTTGGGATTGTCGGTATCACTGATATTCACTCCTTCGTACTCACCAGTAGTAGGCCCTTTTTTTGCCCTCTTCTATTTTATGTAGGTGTCATGCCTATTGAAATTTTTTTCTAAAGATACAAAGTAGGGAGGGATGATGTTACCTCGTAATTGAATTTCACCAACCTACTTTTCCTTTAATTCATGTCTGGAGTCCTCTTTATCTTCTTCATCGAACTGGTGTCCAAAGATGGTTTTGTCACTTTCTAAGAACAACTGCAAACTCTTGTCATCTTCAAAAACCTACCAAGAGTCTATATTAACTGGAATAGAAGCTCAATAGACAATCTTAATCTAGTACTTGTCCTTGAATTCTGGGTGAGGTAACAATAGGGAAGTGGAGACTGCCAAGGAAATAGCTTTGGTATTCATTTCTCTTGGTACTGCTTCGATGGAAAAGGCATTCAGACCCTCTATTTGATCCCAAACTCTCTTTCTGTAATTCTTTAATCTATGATTCTTTAGGGAGTACTGCCCTCTAACCTGCCTCATGATGAGCTCTGCATCACCTCTATCTTTCAACACTTTTACTCCCTTTTCTTTTGTTGCTGCTATTCCTAGTAACAATGTGTCATATTCTGTGGTGTTATTAGTGTTCCCAAACTTCAATTTGAATGCCATAGGTTCAGGTTCTCCTTGAGGAGGGATCAACACTATACCTACACTAGATCCTGATTAAGAACAACTTCCATCAAATTCAAGAGTCCATATGCCTGCTAAGTCCTTTCTTTGCATGAAGATTCTTCGTTCGAGTCTTCATTCCTATTCTCATTGAGAGACTCTTCAGTAAACAACATATAATTGCCAAACTCTAGTTCTTGATAGAGTATTTGGGCTTTAGGATCATCTGATTTCAAGACGGTGAACTTTTCTTTTCCTCAGGCTCCAATTTGACTTTCTTATTCCCTATTGGTATGACAACCTGAGACCAATCTAACTTTATTTATCCTCCTACGTCTCTATAGAAGCTCCTTCTCAACAACAAACTATAGCTAGCTGGTATGTCTATGACAAGAATTGTCAATATTAGCTTCTTCTCAGGATAAGCCGCCAATGGAACTTTTGCATCTTTGATTTGGCCAAGCAAAGGCACTTGCTTGGCATCCATGAAGTAACACCTACCATGGGCTTTGGTAAGAGTCAGGCCTAGAGCTTTAGCTACTGAATAGGGCATGACATTATCAGAGGCTCCAGAATCAATGATGCAATTGTTTAACCTACACCCATTGATGTACAAAGAGACATAGAAGGGTTCTGGTTTTTGCCTAGGAAAAGTGACTAGGATAGGGGCTTCGGCTTCTTCAAAAAGATTTGAAGTTAATGTTTCATTTTCTAAGTCAGAGGATATAGCATGATTAAGATTAGCATTTTCATTTTTGCAATGCTCAACTAATCCTTTCAACTCAGCAGGATTGGATTTTAGGTAATCCAAAGGGGAAAATTGAATTTTGGAGTCTTTACAGAATTGAACAAATTCAAAGGGGCCACATTGTTTACTAGATTGAAGGATTTTTATCCCTTGATTAGTAACTTGAGTTTCGGATGTTGATGGTCCTTATTTTCCCGAAGAGGCTACTAAATCAGCACTTGCCTTCTCTTTTTGTCCCCTGGTGAGCATATTATATTTAGTCCCATCAATGGTAGCATAACATTCTCCTTGTCTTTCAGAATCTGACTCATACTCTAAAAATAAATTTCTAGAGTCACCATTTGGGCACGACTCAGTTTCGACACCAGACAAAGAAGAATTTAGTTCATTGGTAGTCAGCAACTGCATCATCTGGACCACTTTCAGACAACTTTCACCATCATGATCAGTCATTAGGTGGAATACACACATGTTCCCCTTTTTAGGTGGGGCTTCAATTGCTAGCCTTTGCTATGGTCCAGTTAATTGCAAAGGTTTATTACCACTTCCGCCAGCCTGATCTGGAAAGCTCCTTTTGTATGGGTTATTGAATTTTGGGAGCTGTCTCTTAATAGTGATGAGCTCATTAGACAACTTCTAAATCATCTCAAGTCCGATGAAGTAGTCCCATTGGTGCTAGCCTTATTCTAGATTTCGCGTTTCCACCTTCCTGCAGAAATCATATCATCCTCCAATTCTACAGCAGTCCTTTGAGCTGCCTCCAAATCTATAGGATGAGACCTCCTCAATTCAAAATTTATATCAGGAGGCATAGCACTGATAAAGAACATTTTTAAATTGCCTGTTGCGGGTCTATTGGCTATCAGAATTCTATTAGCAATCTTATTGAAGCTAGCAACGAAATCTCTCATGCTCATGGAAGGTTGCTTCTTCACTGACGTTAGTTGGGACAATAATGCATTCTTGTCTTCAGCCATTTTAAAACAAGCCTCAAAAGTCATCCTCATGGTATTCCAACTTGTGATAGCTCCATCAGTCAGGTGATAAAACCAATCCGCAGCCACTTCAGTAAGAGTCCCTACAAACAATCGGACTGCAACATCTTAATGATTAACTCCTAAAATATTCACAGCTATAAAAAATTCTTTTATATGTTCATTTGTAGTAACCTTCCCATCTCTTGTGAATTTAGGTAGATTCTTTTACGAACCAGAAGGAAGAGGATGATAGACTGCAAAATAAAGTGGCCCAATAGCAGCTACCCAAGGTGCAGCCATGTTTGGTTGTATAGGATTTTGCAGAGGATACTATGGGAAATTGATGACTTTTGGAGGAACAACCCCATGCAAGGTTAGTACTTGGTAGGTCATGGCTAATGAGCTTACTACTTTTGGTGGTGATGAAGGCCTTCTTCTAACTTGATGACCACTTTTTTCACAAGGTACATCTAAAAAGGGAAACCCGAGTGCTTCTAAATTTTGGAAAGTTGGGTCTTTCTCACCTTGCTCCTTATTACTCCTAAGATATCTTGGTTGCTCCAAAGTGACCGGTTATTAGTGTTGTTGAGCTTCATGCTCTGCTCTTCTTTGAGCTTTGCATAACTCTCTCCTTTGAATAGCTCTCCCAAGTGCTTCGACTCTTGCTTCATCCTCTTCTAGTACTCTACTAACCTGTCTGTAATGTTCAATGTTTCTCCTATTTCTCCAGGTGAAGGTATTTAAGGAATAATTAATGTCTTCTTGATCGTCTTGGAAGCCTAAATTCAGTTGAAGTACTAGAATTATATTTTCATGAGGTAGCACCATTTCTCCTCATGACATGCTTTCTAGTTGTGTGACTGTTTCTCTCCCCAGCAGAGTCACCAAAAATCTGTTGGTAAATAGATTTGTCCTTTCTTGCTTCTTATGGAAATGACTCTTAGTGCCCAAATTATGAACAATATCTAGATACAACAGTTGAAAAGTTTCCCTATGGTTGCTAGCTTTTATCTGAATTGATAGGTACAACTCCCTAAGTTTGATATGCAATGAATTATGTTTTCGATCCTAAAACTAACACAGGGTATGCTCTTAACCCGAGAGAAGAAGAGGCAAAGTTGAATTAAGCCTAAGCAGGTCTTAATCCAGGCAAGGAAATCTTTTTAAACTATGGACCAAGCTATAGAACTCACACATCTTATGAATTCACACACCCAACACCTTACTAATCGACAACAACTATCAATAAGACTGAAATACTTAAGGCCTAACTACAGAAGGAGAAATGGAATAATGAAAAGCTCCTAATGAGTTCTTCTCTGAATATCCCATGGCACATCCTATCGGGTTTATTCACTTCCTCGAAACGGGGGAATGAAAATCCTTTCTTTCCTACTGCAACCTAGATTAAAGAGAAGAACCTCTAACTAACAATTTCAAAGAACCGGAACAGAAAATAATTGACATAAAATACCATTCAATTTACTCTACAATGTCAAGTATCTCACACCAAAAATTTTCCGACCCTTGTATTAACTTTCACTTGGGTACTTATAGTACATTACCACTTGGAAAGGAAATGCTTCGTCTTCTAATAAGGATAGCAATTACAATAATAGAAGAAAGAGGAAAATCTCTGAGAGCTTGATTATAACACATGTCATTACAATAGTAGAGAGAATATTGATAGAATAGGGGAAGAGGAAGAGACATCTTCGATTGAGGAATCCGTAGAGTTGTCACAAATTGCAATAATAGAAAAAGGTGCCAAATTATGATGCTTCAGCCACAACCCTTCAGCTTTGCCCTTACATAGTTCTACCTAGCCATAGTCCATTGGGCTATGGAGTCAAGTCATCATTCAAACTTAGGTAAAACAATAGTAATGACTAACCAAATCTCCAACTGGCATTGATCTTTATCCTCAGATGTAATAAGAACACTCGGCATGATCTATGAACTTGCCGAAACTTAGCTTTGCCTGCTATGGTGTCTTTCCTCTTTATAATGGCTAACTTGCAAGAATCGCACTAACTTGCTACAAAATCTAGCTTTTCACCAAAACTAATGAAAATCCAATTTGAGAGTTGTTAGATGATCTTTGAGCTCTAACAAACACTTTGGCATCTTCAAATTATCATTTCTCCACAAAATAAAGGTCTTCTATTAGCTCGGGAAATGCACCTGGGAGGTGCAATCTCCACATCAAAATGGCCATTTCCCGCATGGAGATATCTCCTTTCCTTTAACTTCAAATTTAATTCTAACTTTATCAATAACATCAGTAATCATCAATGAACATAGCTGTACCTTTAGATGATCATTCTTCCCACTAAAACTTGCTCTTCTTATTACTTTCAGGAATCACACCAACATTGTGCGAATCCTGGCTTGAAACACCCGCAACTGCTAATTTCTGCATTTGAAAGAATATCCCGTTACCACTTCTTCTAATCACTTTCCAAGCATCCATTGTCGCATGATCTTATGACATTTTTTAACCTCTTGAGATCATGCGACCGCTCTATCATTGGTGCATGATCTTTTTAAAATGAGTAATATTATATTTAATAATCATCCCATGTCATTGTTGCATCTGCACTGTTGGTGTACGTGGGTCCCAATAGAACACATTTTATTTGGTCTTTCCTATCATTTCATTGACTTCTCTCACCTACCCGGGCTTTCATTGTCGCATGATCATAAGGCATTTTTTTACCTCTTGCGATCATGCGACCGCTCTCTCATTCCTGAGATACTTTCAACTAAACTTATATAGCATTTAATAATCATTCCGTTCCGTTGTCGCATGATCGCATGACACTTTTCTACCTCTTGCGATCATGCGATTGAACACAACTAGAGCATCTTCCTCACCAGCTCTGTCACTAAATCATTCACATGAGGAATTTTATCTTTGTTTTCTTGTAAATTATCTAGAGATTTCCCCTTTATCTTCCATTGCATTGCATGAGACATATTTGGAATAAACTGACTGTGCATGCTCTGAAATCTGCCATATCGAATATTGCTAATCACCAATGTTACGGATCAACATTGCTTAGATGCAATGACCAATACTGAGGTACTACATATAGATAATCATGCTTCAAGAACAAAATAGGGCCTTGAAAGTACAACCTCCTCTGAAGCAGATCCAAGCTACACAAATTCTTCAACACACAAGGTGATAAGAACATCTCCAAGATGTTGTCCAGATGAATTCATATGACTTTTAATCATCACTCCATTTGAGAAAGAACATCAAAAGGAGTACATTTTCCTTGTCAGGTTAGGATCTGTAACTTACCCAATGTAAAGAGGCTTTTAAATAACCCACCTAGCTTAAAGAAAGAAGGCAGTGGCAGGGGAACCTGACAAGGACTTCCTATCCTAAGGGAGACTTAGACCTAGACTCAAACATGACTAGACCTAGCTATGACACCAAATCTTCCACTTTATAAAATGGCTACAGGGTGAAAAGTGGGGCAACAGTTGGCTCCGAATGGGTATTTGGGTAGATTATACCCAAGCAAGGGACCTAGGATCTCTAGTTTTGTAAAAACAAAAGGTGGCAACACAAAAAAACTAACGCAAGAACAAAGGGAAAAGAAAAGGAAGAAAGGAAAAGAAACTAACCTAGAGAACACAAAGGAACAAAATGCAACTATGGTACAATACAGGGGTTACATGTTTTCAATTAGCAACTTTGTAAAGTTTCAAATCCTCACCGTTGAAGGTCAGTGGTAGTACCTCACCATCCTGATAAGCCAGCTTCAAAGAATTATTTTCAAATGCTTGATGGATTAGGAATGGTCCTTTCCACAAGGTGTCAAATTTCTTATGCATTCCCTTTGGAGCACTTCATTTATCCCATAGCAATACACTATCACCCACCATGAATTTTCATGGTCTTGTCTTCCTATCAAATAACTTTTTCACCCGCATCTGGTGTTGAGTGATGTGATCCACTATTTCTGCTCTCTCCTCTTCCATCTTATTAAGATATAGAATCCTCTTTTCTAAACCATCCTTGTAAATGTCATGTTCAATTATTGTTCTGAGTTTGTTTGTGGCTAATTCCAAAGGTATTGGAAGGTTTTCTTTAGTTCCATAAACTAGCTCAAAAGGTGATATACCAATCACCCTTTTCGGTGTTACCCTGTCTTCCCACAACGCTTCATGAATCTTTTTATGCTAGTCCTTCTGATTATCGGATACTAGTTTCTTAACAATATTCACCAAATTTTTGTTACTAGGTTCAGCCTGGCCATTTCCCTATGGGAAGTAATCTGACGAGTGGCTAACAGTAATTCCATATTCAAAACAGAAACTGGTAATCTCAATCGAAGAAAAATAAGCTGCATTGTCCATCACTAATTTGATCAGGACACCAAAACCTGACCAAGATGTTTTCTTTGAGAAATTCACATACCACTTCAGAAGTCATTTTCTTCATTTCTTTGGCTTCCACCCACTTGGTGAAATAATTAGTGGTAGTTATTATATACTGGTGACCGGCGCTGGATGCTAGGTTAATTGGCCCAATGAAATTGAGGCCCCATTGCTAGAAAGGTTCTTCAATGATGACGGGCTTGAACGGAAGAGCAGCTAGTTGAGGACGTCCTGTGAACATTTTACACTTCTCACACTTAGCCACCCAGGAATACGCATCTTTGAACATTCCGGGCCAATAATAACACTATCTTAGGATTTTGGAGGCCGTGACCGAAGATGAAAAATGTCCCCCGTAAGCCTCATCGTGGAATGTCTTCAATAACTTCTCTTGTTGCTACTTATCTACACACCTGAGAAAAGTGCCATCTATTGCCTTTTTGAATAATTTGCCACCCCAAATCATGAATTTAGTTGCCTTTAATTTGAGGTTTCTTCTTTGCTTCGTCGTTAGGCCCTTTGGGCATTCTCCATATGTTAGAAAATAAGCAATATCTTCAAACCATGTATCTTGAAGACCCATAGCCAAAACCAATTATTTTTCCTCAGATTCTTCTGACTCCCCTATAGCCTTGTTTTCTACAATTGCTCTACACAGAGCATTTCCCCTTACTAGTTTGGTGGGCTTAATTTCTATGTCATACTCTTGCGTCTTTGCTATCCATGATCCTCGAGCATTGCACCCCACATCTTGCTGAGTCAATACACTTTTTACTGCTAAATCTGAGACATAAACTACAGAGTGCGAATGCAAGATATAAAATCAGAAGTTCTTCAGTGCTTTGACTACCGCAAAAGCATGTTTTTTGATCTACAAATATTTTAACTCATGATTCTTCAGAGGAATGCTCATAAAAGCTATTGGAGCTTGTATTACTTCATCATTACTCTGCATAAGTATGGCTGACAGAGTATGTTCGGAAGCATAACAATAAATGATGAAATCTCGGCTATAATTCAGACGACATAATATTGGGGCATTAGAAATAGCATTTTTAATGTTCTGGAAAGCGTGCTTGCCTGCTTTATTCCACTTGAAATTTGAATTACCTTTCATCATGTCTACATACATTTGGTCATTTCTACAAAGTTTGGTACAAATCTCCTAAGGAAATTAACTTGTCTGAAGAATAATTTAACTCTCACTCTATTTACTGGCAAACTCAATCTCTGAATGGCCTCAACTTGCTCGGGGTCAATCCTTATTCCTTCTTGAGAGACTATGTGGCCGAGGGGTTTCCCTTCTATTACACAGAACATGAACTTTTTTGGATTGAGGGAAATTCCATGATCTCAACATCTTTGTAATACTTTCCTCAAATCTTCTATGTGGTCCTTTCTTTGCTTTGAAAACACGGTAAGATCGTCTAGGTATATTACTATGATCTGATCTTTTAAGTCAGCGAATGTTTTGCTCATACATCTTTGAAAAGTGGCGCTGGTGTTAATGAGTCCAAAAGGCATCCTGTGGTATGCGAACGTACCCCAAGGGGTGGTGAATGCTGTATTGCGCTGATCCTTCTCTTCCACTTCAACCTGGTTGTAACCCAAGAATCCATCAAGTATGGACATCATTTCAGACCCAGCCACTATTTGTAGCAAGTAATCGATATTAGGAAGAGCAAAATTATCTTTGAGAGACGCCTGATTCAAGTTGCAGAAATTGACGCAGATCCTGATTTCTCCGTTCTTCTTTTGAACTAGCACTATATTGGGTATCCACGTGGAGTGATGGATAGGGTAGATAATTTAGGCCTTCAACATCTTATCTACCTCCTGAAATATGGCATCCACAACTTTAGGATTATAATTCCTCTGTCTTTGTCAAAAAGGTATTGCATCAGGCTTCAGGGGAATCTGATGTTTTATTTTCCCACCTCTATAGCTCTTCAAATATTTGTAACTCCAAGCGAAAACATCTCGATACTCCAGAAAGAGCAGCCTGGTAGCTTCTTTCTCTTTAGGTGAACAACATTTGCCAATGTTGATCATCTTGGGATTTTCGGTATCACTAATATTCACTCCTTCTTACTCAACAGTAGTAGGCCCTTTTTTCGCCCTCTTCTATTTTATGTAGGCGTGCCTATTGAACATTTTTTCTCAAGATACAAAGTAGGGAGGGATGATGTTACCTCGTAATTGAATTTCACCAACCTGCTTTTCCTTTAATTCATGGCTGGAGTCCTCTTTATCTTCTTCATCAAACTGGTGTCCAGAGATGGTTTTGTCACTTTCTAAGAACAACTGCAAACTCTTGTCATCTTCAAAAACCTACCAAGAGTCTATATTATGTGGAACGAAAGCTCGATAGACAATCTCAATTTGGTACATCTTGTCCTTGAATTCTGGGTGAGGTAACAATAGGGAAGCGGAGACTGCCAAGGAATCGGCTTTGGTATTCATTTCTCTTGTTACTGCTTCGATGGAAATGGCATTCAGACCCTCTATTTGATCCCAAACTCTATTTCTGTAATTCTTTGATCTGTGATTCTTTACGAAGTTCTGCCCTCTAACCTACCTCATGATGAGCTCTACATCACCTCTAGCTTTTAGCACTTTTACTCCCTTTTCTTTTGTTGCTGCTATTCCTAGTAACAAGGCCTCATATTCTGTGGTGTTATTAGTGTTCCCAAACTCCAATTTGAATGCCATAGGTTTAGGTTCTCCTCGAGGAGGGATCAACACTACACCTACACCAGATCCCAATGAAGAACAACTTCCATCAAATTCAAGAGTCCATATGCCTACTAGGTCCTTTTCTTCGCATGAAGATTCTTCATTCGAGTCTTCATTCCTATTCTCATTGAGAGACTCTTCAATAAACAACATATAATTGCCAAACTCTAGTTCTTGATAGAGTATTTGGGCTCTAGGATCATCTAATTTCAAGACGGTGAACTTTTCTTTTTCCTTAGGCTCCAATTTGACTTTCTTATTCCGTATTGGTATGACAGCCTGAGACCAATCTAACTTTATTTCTCCTCCTACGTCTCTATAGAAGCTCCTGCTCAACAACAAACCGTAGCTAGCCAGTATGTCTATGACAAGAATTGTCAATAGTAGCTTCTTCTCAAGATAAGCCGCCAATGCAACTTGTGCATCTTTGATTTGGCCAAGCAAAGTCACTTGCTTGGCATCCATGAAGTAACACCTACCATGGGCTTTGGTAAGAGTCAAGCCTAGAGTTTTAGCTACTAAACAGGGCATGACATTATCAGAGGCTCCAGAATCAATGATGCAATTGTTTAACCTACACTCATTGATGTACAAAGAGACATAGAAGGGTTATGGTTTTTGCTCGAGAAAAGTGGCTAGGATAGGGGCTTCGGCTTCTTCAAAAAGATTTGAAGTTAATGTTTCATTTTCTAAGTTAGAGGATATAGCATGATTAAGATTAGCAATTTCATTTTTGCAGTGCTCAACTAATCTTTTCAACTCAGCAGGATTGGATTTTAGGTAATCCAAAGGGGAAATTTGAATTCTGGAGTCTTTACAAAATTCAACAAAATCGAAGGATCCACATTCCTTACCGGATTGAAGGATTTTTATCCCTTGATTAGTGACTTGAGTTCCAGATGTTGACAGTCCTTGTTTTCCTGAAGAGGCTTCCGAATCAGTAGCTGCCTTCACTTTTTGTCCCTTGGTGAGCATATTATATACAGTTCCATCAATGGTAGCATAACATTCTCCTTGTCTTTAAGAATCTGACTTGTACTGTAAAAATAAATTTTTGGAGTCACCATTTGGGCACGACTCAGTTTCGACACTAGACAAAGAAGAATTTAGTTCATTAGTAGTCAGCAACTACATCATCCAGACCACTTTCATAAAACTTTCACCATCGTGATTAGTTGTTAGGTGGAATACACACATGTTCCCCTTTTTAGGTGGGGCTTCAATTGCTAGCCTTTGCTGTGGTCCAGTTAATTGCAAAGGTTTGTTACCACTTCTGCTAGCCTGATCTGGAAAGCTCCTTTGGTATGGGTTATTGAATTTTGAGAGCTATCTCTTAATAGTGATGAGCTCATTAGACAACTTCTGAATCATTTCTTTCGATGAAGTAGTCCAACTAGTGCTGGCCTTATTCTGGATTTCGCGTTTCCACCTTCCTATAGAAATCATATCATCCTCCAATTCTATAGTAGTCCTTTGAGCCACCTCCAAATCTACAAGACAAGACCTCCTCAATTAAAAATTTATATTAGGAGGCATAGCACTGATAAAGAACATTTTTAAATTGCCTGTTGTGGGTCTATTGGCTGCCGAATTTCTATTAGCAATCTTATTGAAGCTAGCAACGAAATCTCTCATGCTCATGGAAGGTTGCTTCTTCATTGACATCAGTTGGGCCAAAAATGCATGCTCATCTTCAGCACTTTTAAAATGAGCCTCAAAAGTCATCCTCATGGTATTCCAACTTGTGATAGCTCCATCAGTCAGGTGATAAAACCAATCCGCAGCCGCTTCAATAAGAGTCTCTACAAATAATCAGACTGCAACATCTTCATGAGTAACTCCTAAAATATTCATAGCTGTGAAAAATGCTTTTATATGTTCATCTATAGTAACCTTCCCATCTCCTGTTGATTTAGGTAGATTCTTTCAGGAACTAGAAGGAAGAGGATGGTAGACTGCAAAATTAAGTGGCCTAGTAGCAGCTGCCCAAGGTGCAGCCATGTTTGGTTGTATAGGATTTTACAGAGGATACTGTGGGAAATTGATGACTTTTGGAGGAACAACCCCATGCAAGGTTAGTACTTGGCAGGTCGTGGATAATGAGCTTACTACTTTTGGTGGTGATGAAGGCCTTCTTCTAACTTGATGACCACTTTTCTAACAAGGGAAACCCAAGTGCTTCTAAATTTTGGAAAGTTGGGTCTTTCTCACCTTGCTCCTTATTACTCCTAAGATATCTTGGTTGCTCCAGAGTGACCGGTTATTAGTGCTCTTGAGCTTCATGCTCTGCTCTTCTTTGAGCTTTGCGTAACTCTCTCCTTTGAATAGCTCTCCCAAGTGCTTTGGCTCTTGCTTCGTCCTCTTCTAGTACTCTACTAGCCTGTCTGTAATGTTCAATGTTTCTCCTATTTCTCCAAGTGAAGGTATTCAAGGAAGAATTAATGTCTTCTTGATCATCTTGGAAGCCTAAATTCAGTTGAAGTACTGGAATTATATTTTCATGAGGTAGCACCATTTCTCCTCATGACATGCTTTCTGGTTGTGCGACTATTTCTCTCCCAAGCGGAGTCGCAAAAAATCTGTTGGTAAATAGATTTGTCCTTTCTTGCTTCTTATGGAAATGACTCTTAGTGCCCAAATTATGAACAATATTTGGATACAACAGTTGAAAAGTCGCTCTATGGTTGCTGGCTTTTCTCTGAATTGATAGGTACAACTCCCTAAGTTAGATATGTAACGAATTATGTTTTTGATCCTAAAACTAAAATAGGGTATGCTCTTAACCCGAGAGCAGAAGAGGCAAAATCGAATTAAGCCTAAGCAGGTCTTAATCCAGGCAAGGAAAGCTTTTTAAACTATGGACCAAGCTATAGAACTCACACATCTTATGAATTCACACACCTGACACCTTACTAATCCACAAAAACTATCAATAAGATTGAAATACTTAACGCCTAACTATAGAGGGAGAAATGGAATAATGACAAGCTCCTAATTAGTTCTTCTCTGAATATCCCATAGCACATCCTATCGGGTTTATTCACTTCCTTGAAATAGGGGAATGAAAATCCTATCTTTCCTACTACAACTTAGATTAAAGAGAAGAACCTCTAACTAACAACTTCAAAGAACTAGAACATAAAATAATTGACATAAAATACCATTCAATTGACTCTGCAATGTCAAGTATCGCACACCAAAATTTTTTTGACCCTTGTATTAACTTTCACTTGGGTACTTATAGTACATTACCACTTGGAAAGGAAATGCTTCATCTTCTGATAAAGATAGCAATTACAATAATAGAAGAAAGAGGAAAAGCTCTGAGAGCTTGATTATGACACATGTCATTACAATAGCAGAGAGAATATTGTCAAAATAGGGGAAGAGGAAGAGACATCTTCGATTGAGGAATCCGTAGAGTTGCCGCAGACTGCAATAATAGAAAAAGGCACCAAATTATGATGCTTCAGTCATGACCCTTCAGCTTCACCCTTACATAGTTCTGCCTAGCCATAGTTCATTGGGCTACAGAGTCAAGTCATCATTCAAACTTAGGTAAAAAAGTAGCAACGACTAACCAAATCTCCAACTGGCATTGATCTTTATCCTCATATGTAATAAGAACACCCGACACGATCTATGAACTTGCTGAAACTTAGCTTTGCCTGCTATGGAGTCTTTCCTCTTTATAATGGCTGACTTGTGAGAATCGCACTCACTTGCTACAAAATCCAGCTTTTCACCAAAACTGATGAAAATCCAATCTGAGAGTTGTGATACGATCTTTGAGCTCTAACAAACACTTTGGCATCTTCAAATTATCATTTCTCCACAAAAGATGGGTCTTCTATTAGCTCGAGAAATGCACTTGGGAGGTGCGATCTCTGCATCAGAATTGCCATTTCTCGCATGGAGATATCTCCTTTCCTTTAAATTCAAATTCAATTTTGACTTTATCAATAGCATCAGTAATCATCAATGAACATAGTTGTACCTTTAGATGATCATTCTTTCTACTAAAAATTTCTCTTCTTATTACTTTCAGGAATCGCACCAACATGGTGTGAATCCTGGCTTGAAACACCTACAACTGCTAATTTCCGCATTTGAAAGAATATCCCGTTACCGCTTCTTCTAATCACTTTCCAAGCATCCATTGTCACATGATCTTATGACATTTTTTAACCTCTTGAGATCATGCAACCGCTCTATCATTGGCACATGATCTTTTCAAAATGAGTAATATTATATTTAATAATCATCCCATCTCATTGTCGCATCTGCACTGTTGGTGTACGTGGGTCCCAATAGAACACATTTTATTTGGTCTTTCCTGTCATTTCATTGACTTCTCTCACCTACCTAGGCTTTCATTGTCGCATGATCGCAAGGCATTTTTTAACCTCTTGCGATCATGCAACCGCTCTATCATTCCTGAGATACTTTCAACTGAACTTATATAGCATTTAATAATCATTCCATTCCATTGTCGCATGATTGCATGGCACTTTTCTACCTCTTGCGATCATGTGACTGAACACAAGTAGAGCATCTTCCTCGCCAGCTCTGTCACTACATCATTCACATGAGGAATTTTATCTTTGATTTCTTGTAAATTTTCTGGAGATTTCCCCTTTATCTTCCATTGCATTGCATGAGACATCTTTGGAATAAACTGACTATGCATGCTCTGAATCCATTGTTGCTAAATACCAATGTTATGGATCGACATTGCTTAGATGCAATGACCAATACTGAGGTACTGCATACGGGTAATCATGCTTCAAGAACAAAATAGGGCCTTGAAAGTACAACCTCCTCTGAAGTAGATCCAAGCTACACAAATTCTTCAGCACACAAGGTGATAAAAACATCTCCAGGATGTTGTCCAGATGAATTCATATGACTTTTAATCATCACTCCGTTTGAGAAAGAACATAAAAAAGATACCCATCAGTCTTTGGTTCTTAGTCAAAGAGGTTCTCTAAACCTTCAACAAAAAAATATTAATTTTTTAAATATTTTAAAAGACTTTTTAAAAAGTGTTCTTTACACTAAAATTGAGTTTTAATATTCTTTAATCAATGATGAAAATTTGAGTCAAGTAATTTCAAGCACTATTTCTAATATAAAGTTAAATAATGATAAGTTTGATTTTTAAATATTATAAATTAGATGTAATATTATTTTAAAAATAAAATATAAAACTTACAACATTTTGTATAAAATTAAATCATAAGATATTTTTAATTAAATATATATAAAAAAAAAATATAATAATAAAAGATGTAAATATAGAAAAATTGATGACTAGAAATGGCTGAAAATCTAATTAGGCAATGAAAAGGGGGTGGGTAAATTTAGAGAAAACTAATGGATTACATTCTAAATATACTCCCAAACTTAGCCACAGCTAAGTACAACTTGCTGCTAATTCTGCCATTTCTCGGCGCACTCGTTAAACTTTCCACCAAATTTTAGGCCATTTTGTAATAATAATAATAGCATTTACAAAGAGTTATTAAGGTTTAGATGGTATAAATATTTCTATTTTTCTTCAAATAATAAAAGAATGTTTAGATGGTATACTAAATATATTTTAGAATGTGAAAATTTAAATAAAATAATACAAATAATAATAAAAGAAATTTATTTTTTTCATTCTAGTTTATTCTTGAGAGAGTTAAATAAACCAGTAGAATCAACAATTTTGATTGTTCCTCCGTAGCTCTTAAGATTGTCTATCACAGTCTGATTCCATGGCAAACCATACCATAAACAATCACATCCTATTAAGGAAAAGACTAGAAAACTATGAATAATCAGCATCGCAACACCCTAAAACCAAATAAAAAACAATTCTCGACAATCGATAATCGCACCTCTTAGCTACAATTCCTGACAGTAAAAAATCACACCTCTCAACTACAATTCTTGAAAGTCATAAATTGCACCTCTCAGCTACAATTCCTGACAATCGGAAATCTCACCCCTCAACTACAATTTTTGACAATTAGAAATTGCACCCCTTAGCTACAGTTCTCGACAATCAAAAATCACACCCCTCAGCTACAATTCCCGACAATCAGAAATCACACCCCTCATCTACAATTCTCGACAATCGAAAATCACACTTCTGAGCTACAATCCCCGACAATCAGAAATCGCACCTCTAAGCTACAATACCTGACAATTGGAAATCACACCTCTCGGCTACAATTCCCGACAATCAGAAATCGCACATGTGTAGGTACTATTTATTATAAAACCATTTTCATTCTTATAAAAAACTTTCCATATTTATTTTCTAAGTGTAGTTTATTAAATATTTAAATGATCCTAATATTTATTAATAACAATTATTTTAATTATATTTTACTCTTATATTAAACAAAAATAAATCAATAGTTAATCACATTTTACACAATTTAAATTCAAATAATAACATATTAGAATTTTAAAAATGAAACGGCATCACAACACCCTAAAACCAAATAAGAAACAATTCCCGACAATCGGTAATTGCACCTTTGAGCTCCTTTTCCTAACATATTATATTTGCCACTTAATTAGAAGTAAAGACTTTTGTTTTCAATATTTTATTTTTATTTTAATAATATATTTGTATATATTTTATTAATATTTTATTCAATTAAATTTTAACTAATATTTTTTTCAAATAATTTTAAAAAAATAGATTTATTTATTTACTTAACTATTAATTTAATAAAATTATTATTTAATAATATTATTCAAATATTTTTTTAAATTAAATAATCGATTGATCAAAAAGAGGAGGTACAAAATCAACCAGGGAGGTGAACCTCAGTCACCAAGTCCAACCAAGAGTAACAGCTAGCACAATATGTAACAGTTTACGAGATTACAAAAAGAAAACATCAGAGAAGCTAAACCAAAATGTCATCAAGATCATCAACCCAGGAGGTCCAACCGAACTCTCCTTCCATCCAAACAATCTTTTTCTTGTCAAGAACATGCGCCAAGAAATTCAGCCTGTTAGAAAAGGGGCCTCTATTATCCCTAATCTCTTTCAGCAGCCTCTTAAGAGCAACTTCAAAAGCAGGGTGGTTATCAACAATGGTAGCCCATTCCAAACCATGTTTCATTTCGTATATGAACATCGTGGCATGACCATCATGAAGAAATCTTTTCAGCTTTTCCATTTCCAGCTTCATAGTACAACACACCTGCATAATAATTTTAAAACGTATGAGTTTCAAATGAAACAAAGTAAGAGATCTGCTAATGCTTTGGAATTTGTCTTCATTTCTACATTTCCAAATAAACTAGAGAATGTAAGAAGAAAGAATTTTCCAAAAGAAATTAGAATCTTTCTTAAGACCAGATATGTTACTAGTAATAATATCAAGAATAGAAACATGATCAGCAATAGTAATACCAAAGAACTCCCATATGATTCTAGCAAAATGACAACTGAAAAAGATGTGTCTAATATGCTCAAGGGTGTTACAAACAGCACACAAGTCAGTCTTACCAGTATTATTCTAGATAGGGAGCCTATCCAGAAGAAGCTGCCATTTAAAAAGAAGGATTTTGGGCGGAATACTGGAATTCCAGAATTTATCCAAGACTTTCTGCCATTCGAAGGGGCCATAATCAACATACCACAGAGAGTTAAGATGAGACAAAATAGAATGATCTTTGTTAAGCACATTGTAGATGTCTTTGGCTTTAATCTTATGAAGAAGGGAGCCATCATCCCATCTAAAGGAAAGAAATTTGTGGGAGTCCACATCACATCTACGGGGAAGATTAAGAGAATGACAAGCATTAGTTATCATTTTATAAGTACGAATATGGGAATATGGGAGATTAAAAACCTGCCTAATGTCTTGCCAACTTAACAGATTGTCATTCTCCAAAATATCCATAAAACATTTAATACCTTGACTGTGCCAGTACTTAGCAGAACACCCTTGGGTAAGCGCCAGAGGCTTGCCATTATGATGGAGGTTCCACCAAATGGAACGCTCACCATGAATACAATTACTATTGTCAAATTTAGAATTATATATAAACTTCCTCACATATTCCCAAGCCTTCCATATGGATTTAAAAACAATGGAGCCCTGAACAGAGATAGGAAAGGATCCAGCAATAAGATCAGCAAAAGGAAGATCCTTCCAATATTTAGCATGTTTAGGGTACCCAGCCTGGATGTTGTTCCTAAGAAGGACTTTCCAAGGTTCCTGACCATCAAGGGATTGGAAAATCCACTTGGCAGTAAGGGAAATACCTTGCAATCTGAGATCCTTAAGACCTAAACCACCTAACTTCTTATCAATGTGGCACCAACTCCACTTGACAGCATGCTTTTTCCTTTTACCTTTACCATCAGACCACAAAAATCTTCTGATAGCCTTTTGAATTTCATAAACTTGGTAATTACTGAACAACCAAACCGAGGAGTAATAAATGCTGTAAGAGGACAAGATTTTTTGACAGACCTACAATCTACCAGCAAAGGATAGCACCCTATTATCCCACTTATAAAGCTTCGAAATAATTCTATCTTTGATCTAGTTCCACATATCTCTAAGGGAGGGGGAAATGGAAAAGGGGATACCCAAATACCTAACAATTTTATTAGGCCCCCCCCAAGAGAAACCAAACTGAGAAAACCAGTCTGGGGGCACATCATCCCATCCAAGCATGAAAGATTTGGATTTAGAGATGCGGGCGCTAGAAATGGACTCAAAAATGTCAAGCTTAAGATTAAGATTTTGAACATTAAGAAAAGAGAATTCAAGAAATAACGAAGTATCATCAGCAAATTGAATATTTAAAAGTTCAAAGTTATCCGGGAGGGAGATCCCATTGACTTTAGGAGACAAGGTGCAATCTCTAAGGAGATAAAACAGAGCATCCAAAGCAATGACAAAAAGAGTAGGGGCCAGAGGACATCCCTGTCTAATGGAGCGAGACAAGGGGATAGGATTAGAGAGAAACCCATTGATTTCAATCATAGCAGAGGAGTCTTTCAGAAGAACTTGGACATACCTGATAAAATCATGAGGAAACCCAAAGGCTTCCAGAACCGAGAGGATAAAATCCCACTCGACCCGATCATAGGCCTTTTCAAAATCCAAAAGAAACATAGCATAGTTTTGCTTAGAAATCTTAGCCCATTCCATGGATTCCCATCCGGTGACAAGATTCTCAAGGATGTATCTTCCCTTGATAAAACCAGTCTGGGTGGGATAGATAAAACTGGGTAAAATACTGCCAAGTCTAGCAGCCAAAGTCTTAGCAAGAATTTTGTAAGAAACATTTAGCAGGGTAATAGGCCTCTAGTTCTTTATTAGGGACTTATCACCATCTTTAGGGATTAACTTAATAATCCCCCTATTAATATCCTTGCCAAGAGTACCATGTTCGAAAGCTTCAGAGTATAAGTCAAAAAGATCCTTGGCAATCTACTCAGTGTTATACTTATAAAACTCCGCTAGAAGACCATCAGGTCTAGGTGCCTTATCATTCTTAAGAGTAGCAATAGCATCAGAAATATCCTAAATAGAAACCTTAGCATTAATAATAGAGACATTCTCTTCAGAGATTTTTTTAGGAATAAGATTTTTCACTTTATTTCTAAGCTCTCTAGCATTATCATTGTCATTAGACTTGAAAAGATTTTAAAAAAAGTTTTCAAAAGCAATCGCGATATCATTGATATCCGTGAGATCCTGATTATCAACCGTTATCCTATCAATCTTCTCTTTAACCTATTTTTGCTTTAAATAATTAAAGAAGAATTTAGAACCCTTATCACCATATTTCAGCCAATGCTGCCGGCTCCTAATAGAGGCTCCTATGGATTTAACATGCTGATGTTTCCTAAGAGAATCTCTAGCAGCAGTAACACACTTCGCATGAAGGAAGGAATCAGGATTAGCTTGGGCCTCACTTTCAGCAATCTTAAGGTGGTCAATAAGAGAATTCTCCATCCTCCTATAATCTTTAGCTTTCCTTTGCCCAAGAGTTTGAAAGATTTTCCTCCAAGAGGAAACATTCATACTCCATCTGTTAGCAAGAGAAGGGAACCTATTCAGGAGGTTAAAAGATCTAACCATCTTAACAGCAATGAGAGAGTCAAGGTCTCTTAACAGGGAAGTATTGAGAATAAACTTGTCATTATGATGCACATGGGGAGCAACAGCACTCCTAAAATTGATAGAAGCAACAATTGGAAGGTGATCAGACAAGGATGCAGGGGAGGCCATCACAGGGTATTGTTGCTGGTTAGAAGAAAAGGAGAAAAAGATAGAGTTAACATAGAACCTGTCAAGCCTTGAGTAAATTCTGTTAAGACCTTGTTGATGATTACACTAGGTATACCAAATACTAGGGGCATCCCCTTTACAGCCTTCAAGAGGATCAAACAGGTTAAATTTATGCTTAAACCGATCCCAGTGAAATTTTTCTTGGTGCTTCCACCCAAAAGGAAGGCCACCAGACTTATCTTGTTGATTTTCAACCATATTGAAATCCCTAGCAATGATCCAAGGGATCTCAGATAAATTATGAAGCTAGTTCCATAAGGCAATTCTTTCCTTAACCTTATTAGGAGCGTATAAGGAACATATCCCAAAGATAGAACCATTAACATCTAATATAGCCCAGGCAATACGGTTACAAGGAGAACTGCCAGAAGATTGAATGAATTTACCCCAATAGGGATTGATAAGCAAGGCAGCACCACCTTTCCCTTTAGGGCGAGTGGTATGTATTTTAATAGAATCCTTCCAAATGAAATCCAAGGTCGAGTTGAGAAGAAAGTTAACAACTTTTATTTCCTGGAGCATGAGAAAATCTAAATTCTTATGGCCCATAAGAAATCTTTTAATAATGAATTTCCTGTCCGGAGACTCGAGGCCTCTAACATTCCAGGAGATGCACTTCATGATGAATTGGATAAGATATTGCTAGTAGTAGGAGCCAGAAGCTCCCCATTCTTCTTTTTATTCTTAGAACCCAAGGGTCTTCCCTTCTTTTTAGAAGCAGTGAATCCCGTAGGGGGATCCTCCTCTTGCTCCAAAAGATTGGATTGAAAATCAAAAGATTGAGAGTCAGACATATCAAAATCCCTAATAGTATGAGATCCACTAATATTTTGGGTCATCATACTATCAGAATCCTCAATAATACATGATTCGGGAAGCCTTTGGGTCATTGTATTATTAGTATTGTCATTAGCAAGAATAACTTCAATGAAATAATCATCATCAAGCTCCTTAAGAGTATCATTGGGAGGGCTGGTGATATTACCATCAGAAGGGAGGACCACATTCAAATTAGGACAACTATTGTAACTAATTAAATCTGCAGTGTCCTCACTCATGATAACATCACTAGCCCTACCAATTGCAGGTCTTTGAGCATCCTGGATAGGGTTAATGGAAGCGTTGTTTTCTTTGGAAGAAGGAAGGGTATAAGAGGGTGAATTATCAACTGAAAAAATCGGGGAAGCAAGAGCTGAAAAAGGATTAGTCTTATTGCTGACACGGATTTGATCAAGGGTGAGTTGTTGAGTATTTTTTTTCCTGGGCTTCTTATATTTTACTGTTTGGAATCCCTCATTGTCTTTGAATATCGGTTGCCGTTCTGAGGAACCAAGAGACTGAGAAAACTTAGGCTTATTAGATAAAGAAGTGTTGGTACCTTTACCTAATTGACCACTTGGTATGTTAACCAGAGGTATGTTAGAGTTTGAACCAGAACCCTTAGCCATTTGACCATCTGAGGATTTATCAAGACTAGATTTGAGCAGAAGGGAGACAATAGCAAGCTCACGATTGTTAGGGTTGTCACTGCTATTGTCCCCTTTAACCAGGTTAGAATTTTTCTTGCTAATAATAGGACAGTTTTTCCATTCAAATATTTTTAATATTAAATATAATGTATATATTATATTATTTTACTAATATTTTAATCAATTAAATTGTGCAAAATAGATTTATTTATCTATTAACTTAATAAGTTTATATTTACTAATATTATTCAAATTTTATGTATAAGATCTAAAATCTAATTATTTAGATAATAAATTCTTTTTGATATTAATAGTTATAATTCTAACCATTTAAATAATAAATTTATTTTTTACATTAATAACTTCCTTAAGTATAATTTTAACTATTTAAGTAATAAATTCATTTTTTACAATAATAGCTTCCTTAAGTATACTAAATTATTCATATACTAAATACAATCTACATATATTTAACCCAATACAAAATTAATATACTAAATTATTCATTTACTAAATACATTCTATAAATACAATGTAATAAATAATAATTAAAAGTTTATTGTAACCAAATTATTAATTCGAGGTACCTATTGCATACCAAAATGTAATTACTAGTTTATCTATTTGTTTTCCCTATTTATTGATTAGTGGCTTAATTTCGTCAATGAGTTAATTCTTTTTCATTCGTTTGAATTTTCTAAATGCAAGTAGTTTTTTTAATTTGTTCCTCCTATTTTTGCATTTTTATAAAAATTGGGGAAAAATATAAAGTATTCGCCAGTGTTTCATTACCAAGGTTCTAGTGTCACCTGTGGCATTTGCAAAGCAATTGGTCTGCCTTGTCTCTGCTATCCCACTAAATGCATACATGTGAGGGAGCTCAAGAATATTTTAGCTCTAAAAGGTTAATATTTTACTAGATCTATTTTTGATCTATCGTGAATAGTTTGAAGCAAGAGTTGTGGAGAGGTTGATTTTGTTTCCTAGAAACCCTTGTCCATTTCACCTCGTGAGCAGTATTATTGACACAGTTTATACATAATCGTGAGGTAAGTCACTTGGGACAAACTAATTTTTCTGAATATTTTGATTGCCAAAATGCTCCTGCCTAGAGGCTATTGTGTACATTTTATAGTTCCTTTAGCAACATGGGAGTTTTTGGTAGTTGGAGGCAGAGTGACTAGATGAGATAAATTCATGTGTATTTTAAGTGTTTTGTTTGTTTAAGCGATTCTTCACATTAGTTTTCATGAAGTGTATGACCTCCTTTTCTGAGATGCGCATTACTGATTTTAATGAAAAATATTGGAGAGGAGCTAGTATCGAAACAAGTTTCAATAGATGTGATAGGAGTTGTTGACTTAATACCTATACTTAAAAATTTAATACCTATAATTGTTGATTTAATGTTCAATATTTTTCACAAGAGCACACCAATAGCTGCATAGTAATTTTTAGTTGCTAATATTCGCCAATTGGCTAATTTTGGGAATTTGAGAATCCAAATTTGGCTAATAACTCAAGGCAACCTAAATCGCCATATTTTTACAAAATTTTGATTTAAAAATATTTAAATTGCAAAATAATATATTTTATAAAAAACTTGAACTCAAAAATTGACCAGAATATTTGATACATGATTAGATTTGATTCGCCAGAATTTTATATGTTATTGTAGAAATTTAAATTAATTCTCCAAATATATCATGATTATTAGTTACTATAGGGATCTATCACCAACTTTTAGTTTCCATTACTTATTTAAAGTATAATCTAGTGACCCTCATTATATTCTATGAGGTAAAAATGTTACTATTTGGTTTGTAATGCTTATAAGAGCTAAAATTTCTTTCAGGTTGTTGATCTCAATATAAATCAATGGTCTTGAAGAAAGTTTGGGCCCCATTAGTATTTAAAAATATCAATACATTTGTCTCACACAATACAATGAGGTTATTGGATCATATTTTAAATAAATGGTAGCAAGTAATTATTACAGAGTCTATTCCTTAAACCCATCAAATATTTCCACATTAAGCCTAATAATTTTCTATAAGAATTCTATTTTTTTAAATAGAAGTATTCACCATGGTGATTAATTGATTTCTTTTTATTGTTTGAGATTCACCAATATTTTCTACAAAAAAAAAATGTTATTCAAAAGTAATCGCCAATAAGAATACTTTTTTTTTCAAAACATTTGAGAGATTTGCCAATAGAATTTTTTTATTTATTTTTCAATAAAATGAAAGATTCGCCAAGATTTTATATCTTTTTTAAGAGGGGGATTTCTTAAAGATTACTCTAAATAGTTGTGAATTTTAAGTTTTTATTGATGATGGTGACTACCTATAATTAAATGAAATATACCCTTTGTTCTAAAAAGTGACCAATCATGTGATGCCACATCAACTGCTCAAATATGGGTCTCTTTTGCATAACCATTGGTCTCACTTTTTTTTGGGTTGTTTTGGATACCTTGGCAAAAAGCATGTTGATGTGGCATTATATTTGATGATGTGGCCCTAAAACCTTAGTTATAAGAAGGGGACTTGCCAAGTAAGTTGTTGTAAAATATTGGGGGTGATTTGAAATTTCCACTTAGGATTTTAAGAAGTGTGAAGTTATGGTGCACAACTACAAGATCCTCTCTCCTATAAACTATTTTTTTGTGTCTATAATTAAGATCCCAATTTGACATAAGTAAGGAGAATGATGGCAAGATTTATGGAATCTAGCTTAGGCCGGGGTCCCATGGGAGGGGCTTAAGCTCTTTTTTAAAGGAGCTAGAGGTCCCAAGAGAATTATTTTTTAAGGTTGTAGGATTAATTGGAATCTCTTGCTAGAAAATAGAAGCCCCTACTTTTTAGATCTTAAAATTTGAGCGAGTGAAAATGGAGTGGGGTTGGAAATAGTCCCACTAGCTTAGGAGATTTTTCTATCACATGTCAGATTTTGGAGTGTAATTAATTATTTTAACATAGTTTTTTTATTAGTACATAAATTTTAGAAGATAAAAGCTTTCTTTAAGCTGAATTGAAGAATAAAATTTATGAAACTGCCACCTTTGAAATATTCCTAAAAATCTTCAAGCAACTCCAGCTCTATTTTTAAGGAAGCCCCCTCCCTGAGGGCCCCGGCCTTAACACCTCAAAATTTATGAATTTTGGCTACCTTTTACTCGTATTTTATTGAAATCTTTCAAATCCTCATTTAAAATCCATTTTGTTCATATCCTAGAACAGTGGTACCATGTGAAACCACATTTTTTAGTTTCTTTGAGGCGTTACATTAAATAGTTCACCTCTTTGTCTATGCTTCCACATTTTGGAAGCATGTCTACATAGCATTTCAACCTATAATAGCTTATAACAATCCTTCAATTATGTTTTTTTGTATTTCCGTTGTTGAAAGTGCATAACACTCTGAGAGGGGGGGTGAATCAGATTGTTACTAGAAAAAATAATTTATGCCCTTTTTAAAAAAGAACTGAAAACCATGTGAGGATAATAATAGATAATTTGAAAGACTATTTAAAGGAACCAATAAAAGACTGAACAAGAACTTTATGCCACATGTAAAGTTATAACATAATTAGGAGAAGGAATCAACATCACATGAAACTGGATTAAAAACTGTAAGTATCAGAGCATGCAAGAAATCTTAAAAAGAATCAGATCAAAACATGACACATAAAATTATGTTGAGTGGGAACCCTCAAAACCCAACTAGGTTTTGTCATATGGAGAAAACCACTCCAAATCCTTTTATTAAACTAAGCACCAAATCATACAATCCTATTTAGTAACACCTATTGCAAGGAGCTACATCCCTTGTATTGTTCAATAGTTTTGAGTGGGTTCATGATAATATATTTTTAGCAAATTCTGCTAATATATTAACGTAAGCCTTTATTACAAATCACTGGATTTTTAGTATGCTCTCTTAGATCTCAATATCTTCAATAACAAGATTTTTGTGTCACAAAATTCCATTCACACCTCTTGCCTTTAATCACACACATCTGCATCTATATATCCTTCTTATCCAAAGGTATATACATAAAATTGTGTATGCTATTCTAACTGAAACAAAATTGTAAACCCTTGAGTAAGATGAAACCATTATAGGGTTCAAATCTGAATTCAATTAACGGTAATTGATTTTCTATACAAAAGCACTGAAATAACTCTCTTTGAAAAAGTTGTAACAACCTTTTTTGTTCAAAGTATGTGATAACCAACTGAATAGAAATACTTTGACCAATTTTGCTACAACCATAAGTTACCAAATCTTTAACCAAATCATAATAGTAGATATCAATCATAATGTTGGTTACCCTCATAATAGGGTATCAAGATTTAGAAATTAAATGTTTTATATAACTGAATGTCAATAAAAAAAATAACAGATTTAACTTTAAAACCCATAAGAAATGTTTCATAAAATTTTGAAACAAAGTTATGATATCACCATTTCATTCAAACTAGGAGTGGAGAAAATGACCAAGGTCATACCTACATTAGAAAATAAAATAGCACAAAACTTTTACCCATAGAATCTAAGAATAAAAACTATCTATAGAGTTCGTCGAACGTGACAAAATTACCATCAAATCAGAGAGCTCAACCTGTAGAACATTATGGTCAAAAACCAGATTTTGTTAAACATTGATGTTAAGTATTTTTATGATCAATTTACCCAATGGCGGTGCTCACATTAGGGTTTGAGAAAGAACATACCAAATGATGTGTTTGAACATAATTTTGGATGTAAAAAGCCACATCCCAAATCATAATGAAGATATTTTGACATCCGCTTAAACCCAAGCTAGATATTGTGAGTTAATCAAGATCCTTTCAAATCATAACTCTTGTGAGTCAAAGCCAACTCATGATTACTTCTTTTTTAAGGACTCAAATAATATTTCTGCTTATAGGACATGTGAAAAAACCTGCTTAAGTTAAATATTTAACATAAAGGATAAGCCACCTTTATGTCTATTTGTCATCTAGGAAAAATAACATGGCGAGAGCAAAAAAGTCCCCCTTTGTCCTTGATGGAAAAAATATAGCCATAGATGCAAAAAATGAAGCCAAACAATGAGATACCAAAGTCATCTCACAGAAACATGTAACACATCAATTGATTGAAAAACAAAAATACACAATCCCATGCTGAACTTGACAATAAGCACATATGTCCTGCTAGAAAAATTATATCTCAAAATAACCATCAAGAACTTACAAAAACAAGAATGGAACCAAAACATTTCTTGGAATCAAGCTAATAGATTTGTAGTATCACAACATATGATAACATGAATATTTATGTAGCCTATATATCAGAATTTTAGGCACCGTTTTAAGATCAAATGATAATCAACTATAAATCACTTTAATAAAAAAAGGAACAACCAACATGACCTAAATTAGGGAAAGCACCACCAAGAAAGAGTAGGAAATGTCCTTAAGGGATGCAGAAATATCTTCTTCCAAAGAGGACATCTTCTCAAGCAGAATCTTTTAAGTCCACGTGAGCTCCTTTGGTGTAGTAGAAAATTTATTTTTGAGGCTCACCATGGTTCTTTTACTAGGACCAACCCTCTGACTAGTAGTCTCCTCAGTATCTTGATACACATTAATAATGGTCTTCTCCTAAAAAGAACCTTCCAACATAGCATACAAAGCCTTGAGATTATCCGTCGACACATTCATGCTATCATGTCTATATGCTAGAGAGTTTTCTTTAGAGTATTATTCATCTTATCCACTTTGGAACTCAGATCCTTAAGTTTCTCTTCCAGCATAGTCTTGGTTTTTTTCTCAATATAAACATAATTCAGCTCCATTTTTTCCCCTCAGTAGTCCACATATTATCAGTCGAGGGCATAAAAATATCTTTTTTTATTTTCAACACTAATAGAGGATCTCTAATTTAGAGGAGAGGGCCCATTATTTGAGATTAAGGCTCTTAATCTCATGAAAAATCCACTTATCCATGCAGAAGGAATAGACAAACTTGGCTTTAGCTGTTGGAAGAACACCTTTAGTGAATTCTCTTATATCATTAATGTCCTCAAGGATCAACTAGATAGAAACTTCTTTAACACCTTTCTCCTCCTCATCGGACAAGTCCTCTTTAGATCTAGAATCCAAATTCATCGAATCAGAGGGGGAGATTGGCATATCATGGTCCACAGAATATTCATAGTCCACTAGAATCAAAACTTTCCCAGAATCTTTCTTCTCTCCCTCAAAATGAGGGTTCTCACTATCCTCCTTGAACACTTCCTTAGTTTTCTTTGTAGCGGAGCTAGTAAAAAATAGTATATGAATCCTCATCACACGGGACATAATCCTCAATAGGGTTAGGGCCATCACCATCTTCCTTAGTATCCATCCCATCCTCTTCTCCATACCTCCTTGTACTCTTCCTACCAACAAGAGAATCCCTATTACCCCCTTCTTCCTCGTGTGTTTCCATGCCCTCACCTTTCTTTAGCTTCTTAACAATAAGGGATTATTTAATAGGGACCACTTCATCATCTTCTTCTTCCATTTCGATTCACTTTTCCTCATCAATTGTTTTAGCCAAAGAGTTTTTCTCTCTTATAGATGTTTTTATAGAAGGTGGAGAATGCAGCTTAGAGCTCTCCTCATTTGACCTTTCCATTTTCCACTTTCCTTTCTCCTCCTTTGACTCAATAGTTTTCTACATGGAATCAAGGGCTTTGTCCCTATAGTACTCATAAATAAGAGAGATCAACCCCTCATAAAGAACAAGCTTCCTAGGGTTTTTCTTATTCTCCTTAACGTTGTAGTTAAGAGAATTGGGGAGAAAAAAAGGGGAAAGATACCGTAATTTTGTACCTAAAATGATTTAAAAACACAAAGTGGTAGCTATAGACTCTAGTGAAGTATTTTTCAATAGTAAAATACTTAATTATAACCGTTGGTGTAATTAATTATTCCTAATTACACTTTACTTAATCTTACTTAGGTTAATGCATTGCATAGTAGTTTGTGATTGAGACACCTAGGAGTGAGCACATCTATTAAGCACATGGTGTAGGAGAATTTCACTTTTGGTGTGATAGTTGTCATCACATACCTCATTGTACATGAGATCCACCTTTTGTGCTCTTATCACATTATCATCCTAATCCATTGCACATACTTTATTGCATAATGGAGGATGATCCACATTTGGTGGACATGTGATTACACCTAGCATAGGTGATAGCTTATCATCTCCTTATCATTGTCTCTTATCATCTTTCCTATATAAGGAGGCCTATTATGTAATCATTTCATGAACATTGAACATTGATTCATCAATCATTCAAGGTGAATTCATTGGATCTATTCAATCCATCCTTGCATTCATATTTTCTCTCTCGTGCTTTTCTTCAACCTCTAGATCCTTGGTTCAATATTTGCTATTTGCAAATTCTTACAATAACCATAAGAACTTCCTCCATATGGGTTTGATTTGATCAACATAAAAAAACAACTAGAATTACTCTTCACAAGGATATTCTTAAGGAAATTTCTAGTAGCCCTATCAAACACCTTCCTATCCTTAAAGAAATTCATACCAGTAAGCGAAAGACTAGTAACTTTTGCAACAGTATTAACTGTGAGATTGATTTTATTACCACAAAGGGAGATAGTGCCATTCTCCCAACCTTCAAAAAAAATATCAGTGATATCTTTGTAAAATTCGTATAGCCTTTCCAAATAAGGGGTAACCCCTCCTTTTTTGAACTTTTGCCAAACTTTGTCTTCTTTACATTCCCAGTTTGCAAGCTCTTCCCTATTAAGTTCTCCCATATTGATAATGGCACCCAAACACTAATATGAGAGAGAATCATAATTTTCATGTCCAGAAATTGAGAGCCAAATGAAACAAATAACCCACAAAATGTTTAGGAAATAAATCCTCTTAATTATTATTTGTCTCTCTGGACAATTACATAAACTATCTCTGCAATCAAGGAAGCTATGTGTAATTTCCATAATTACTTAACATTGTGCCAACCTTACTATTAGTCTTATAAAATCTAATGAGGTTTGATATATCCTCATTAAGGCCCTTTTCCCCATTCCAATTAGTGATTTTATTTAATTTGACATCATGATTTTCCACACCGTCGACCATCTTATTAATCTCCTAGTAAGCATGTGATAAATAAAAATTTATCAAAGTTTTGTATTATGATTTTATCCTCCTCTATTATATGATCTATCATCCATGATGGTTTGTAGTCCCCTTTTATGTATTTAATAATATTTTTTGAATCACCTTCTAACCACACATTCTTACAATGAATGTCTCTAGATAAAGTTAGAGAATGGAGAGCTCCCATAGCTTCAGCAATATGATTTGATTAGGTACATAATGGGGAGGCGATGACACCAATACAATTACCATCTTCATCTCTGACAACACCTCCATAACCCGCAGGACTAAGATTACCTTTAGAAGCCCCATCAAATTTTATTTTCACCTAGTCATGAGGTGGTGGAGCCCAAACAAGGCCTTCCCTTTTCTTCTCCTTTTCACTTTTCAAGTTGGTGATATTCCATTCTTCAAGTAATGTAAGCTCCTCTTCTGAAGAGATCATAGATGGGAAATTCTTGATGGTAAGAAAGATATTCTCATTCTATCCTCTAAAATTTTTTTACAACAGTCAAAGGAGGAGACAATTTATCTATGAAGATTCTATTGTTGCATTCCTTCTAGATGTACCAAATGATATGATGCGTTGAAAGAGCCTAGAGGGTTTTGACAGCCTTGTGAGAGACCAAACAATTTGATTGAAGAAATAAATCCTATAAAGATCTAGGAAAGGTTGAGAAAAGATTCCACCTCTTAAATACTTTTCACCAAACCTCCTAGGAGAAGGAATAATGAAGAAGAAGATGGGAAGAAGATTCTTCTTCATTCAAGCATAGATAGCATATGTTAGGAAGACAAAACCCTCTTTTGCAAAGATTGTCAGTAGTAAGGACCTTATTTTGGAGGAAAATCTAGTAAAATATATTAATCTTAGGAATAAGGGATTTCACCCAAGAGTAGGCCCAAAAAGGAGGGTGGTCCAAATCATTATGTAAGAGAGAAAGAGAAAAGGAAACAAAGTACCTTCCATTGGGATTGCAAGCCAATATAAGGGAATTTGTAGTACTTGTTCTGATAAACCAAGCCTAGAGAGATGCGTTAATAAAACCAAGGGTAGGATCAATGGCCGCTAGATTTACCCAATATTGGTTCCTCTAATAGTCACTAACCTTTGTACCCAAAGAATTCCTACAAATATCCACAAAGTGATTGAAATCCTGGAAAATCAACCAAAGGTTTTTCCAACAACCAACAATTTTCCCATAATCATATTTTGTTGTCATCTCCCAATTTTCACTTTTTGCCTTGAGCAGCAAAATCTTTAACCTTTTGCACACTTTTCAAAATGTGGGACCCATTTATGACAAGGAGATTCATGAAACATTCTTAAAGGGTAGGAGTAGCAAAAAGATATTTTCGCTTCCAAATCATATTCCATTCCTTCACCTCCCCATAGTGCCTCTAAATATGTTTAACCAACAAAGCCTTATTAACAGTTTTGATTGTCATGATACTCAACCCTCCCAATTTCTTGTGTTTGTAAACATTGTACCAAGCAAAAAGGGTCAAATGATTTTTCTCTTCAACCCTTGACCAGAGAAACCTCTTTTGAATTCTTTCTATAGTCACAAAAAACTTTGAAGGGATTCGAAAAAGGCACATCACATAGATAGGTAGATTTTGAAGAGCAGCTTTCAACAGTTGAACTTTTCCAACCTGGCTCAACAGGGATCCTTTCTAACCAAAAAGTTTCCCATTAAACCTATCAATAAGGTAATTCCAAAAAGATTCTAGAGGTTTTAGACCCAATGAAAGCCTTAGATAGGATGATGGGAGATCAACAATATTGCAACCTAGAATGATAGATATCTTGCGATATCTTTTAGCTAGAGTGTTAATGAAGAAAATGAAGCTTTTGTTCCAGTTGTCCAATTTTTTGGCATTATAGATGATGTAAGGAGAAGTTGGTGTGAACACTTAGTGCATATTTGATGTTGGTTTCCATTGATGGCATTCAAGAATTCAATTGATTGAGCACTTGGCTGAGTATTTTGAGCAGTAAATAGTTAATCAGATGATGCAATTAGATAGATAGTGAATCACGATCATTTGATGTCATTAGATAAATAGGTACAAAGAATATTGCAAGGTACAAGATTTTAGTCAAACCAGTGAGTAGGTTGATTCAACCAATAAACTGAGAGTAAGATAGGGTAACCATAAATTGATGAAGTAAAAATAAGTGGATAGAGTGAAGTCATATATTGCAATCAGTAAAGGAAATTGACTAGTATGGAGTGGTTAAAGGGATAAGTGTATTGGCAATAGGTGAACACAATTTTGTGGCTATAACTCGGTATGGAAGACAAGTAGCTAGTTTTCTTATGTTTCAACTAGTTATAAATAAAGTTCAGAGTTTATCAAGCTGAATTGGACAGATCGGTGAGTGGTAACAAGTTTTGTAGATGTAGTGAATCCATACATTTAGGAGGTAAAGTGTGGTCAATAAGGAATAATTTCATTACACTTATTGGGATTACAACCTTGAATGTGTATGATTCCTAGGTGGATTTGGAGCAAATAAGAAATAACTTTTTTTCTTGAGAATGAAAACAAAAAAAGAAAGAATTAAATAAGGTGGTGAAGGTAGAACATGTTATGGTTGAAGAATTTTTTTTATGGTAATTAGGGTTGATGATCAAAACCCTAAATGTGTTATTAAGAAAATGTATTTGGCCTATTTAATCTTTTGATGAGATAGACAGAAAAGGTGTGTTGGAGAAATAGAACAATATAGTATCAACCAGATCTAAAGGTGAGATCAAGTGATTCAGTGGAGTGCTCATATAAGGTCATTGATGTAGAGTAGTGTATGATCTTAAAGGATCTAATTCATCAAGTATCAACTATTATTAATATTATTAATCTTGTTATATAGAAAGTTTGTAAATCCTCTAACAAGGTAGTTCTTAGTAGGACTTATTTGTAAACCCCTTAACTGGGTGCACTCTTGACAGAATCATAAAAATCATCTAGCAAGGTAGACTTTAATAGGTCTTTCAATACTCCTATCAGGATATTAATCACTTCTACTAGGGTGAGTCTCCAAAAGAGACATTTTAAGCCTTTAACAGGGTAAAATTCATAACTACAGTGAGAAGATTCATGGGTGGAAATTTCCGTCATGTTTTTTCCCTCTAACCAAGGGTTTCCATGATGAAATCTAGTGTTGTGTAAATGTTTCTTATGTGGTTGAGTTACATGTTTATATTTTGATTACAGTTGCATACATTATTTATTTACAAGCTCAATTTCATAGCTATTAATATTAATCAATATTAAAAAAGTGTTTAAGTTTGTAAGTACTGGTTCACCCCCCTCTCTGTACCTATTAATTCCAACATAGCTGCCTTAGTATAAGTATTCAAAGTCTATTTCATATTTATAGCTTCTTTGATTGAAGAGGTTCCCATGATGATGGTTTCATCCATGAATTATTCATGATAACAAGTGATGTTATAAGAGGAAGGTTTAAGTCCTTGTATTCTACGATCCAAAAATAGTTTATGAATATATCTCCCCAAACTTTCAGTCATTATCACAAAAAGGATGGGGAGATAGGGTCTCCATGTTTGAGCCCCTAGAAGGTTTGAAAAAAATAGAAGAATCCCCATTAATAATGACAAAAACTAAGGATGTAGAGATGAGCTACATGTAATCAGTTGGACCATGCACTCTCCAAAGCCAAAGGCTTTAAGGACCTTACACAAAAACATCAATCTACCTAATCATAAGCTTTATAAAGATATAGCTTCATGAGAAAACCTTACTTATTAGAGTTTCAAGTGAATGAATATTCTCATGAACTGAGATAATAGTGTCAAGAATCTGTCTCCTAGGAAAAAAATCCATTCTATTGAGGAAAATTGATGGAAGGGAGCAAAGACAATAATCTAGAAGTAAGGACCTTAGAGAAGATCTTATAGAAAGAGTTTCATAGGCTGATAGGTCTAAAGAAGTCCATACTGTCAGATCCTGGTTTCTTATGGATAAGGACAAGGAATGTGGCATTGATTTCCTTAAGAAGATATTTAGAGCCAAAAACCTACTTGACAGCATTAAAAATGTCCTTTTCCACAATATGCCAAAATTTTTGAAAGAAAAACATGGGGAAACCATCTGGGCTGGGGTACTTCTTCCCCTCAAAAGAGAATACCACATCTTTAATCTCCTTAAGGGAAGGGATGTCTGAAAGGAACTTATTTTTGATGTAGAAGGATCAAAAATAGAAATCCCCTTGAGGGATTAGGCACTCAAGGGACTCAACATTGGATCCATCTCTACATATTTTTGAACAAACACCTTCCACCATTATTCCTAAGGGTTTGAGATGGATTATTATACTCAACTAACAATGTTCCAATGGGTTACAAAGTTCTACAGCAAGATCCCCTATGTAACTCCACTTCTAGGTCTTTTAGGCTAGTAGCCCCCAATTAGCCCTCCTAAAACTATTTTTGGTCATTTTCTCAAAAATTTCCCAAACTAATTGAAAAGAATAGGTTTTTAGATACCCTTTTTTTATTTGTTCAACATATCCCAAAACCAACTACCTCTCCTTTGGACTAGGTGTATGGAAAATAGCTACTCCACTTTTGCTCCTAGGCCTAATTTGGTGATTTTACAAAGCAACCCCTTTCTAGGTTCACCTCCAAACTTCAAAAATATCAAAATTATTCATTTATGATGCTAATAAAAATATTTTTGTACCCATTTTATTTCATGGATTTTTCTAATAAGGTTTCCACTAAACCCTCACCAAAACTAGTAAAAAACTAGGGCCTTTTGGTTTAGCCACTTCCAATCACTTTTGAGACTGATTCAAGGTTCTAAATCATATCTAGGACATAACTTAAAACTTCCACACATAAAAATACCACCTCCTTAAGGTAGATTTACCATTTCTACACTCTTGGCACCACTTTTGTGCCCCTGAACCACGATTCCTCTTGGTGTACACCCACTTTGTCAACTTATCTGCATATTAAAATATCAAAATAATATTATACAATTCATTTAGAGTCCATTCCATGAGAATCAGGTTCCTACATTCATGGAATGGCTCTAGACTTCATTTTTTGGCCTTCAAAATAATGATAAAACTCATAATTTTAGGGATACTCAGCAATATGAATAAAAATTTGATCAAATGGAGTTACCCAATCATCCAAAATGGTATAAAACACTTATAAATTGATTCCTACTTCATCCTTAGTGGTCTACCAATCCAAACAATCAATGAACCATACAAGAAACACAAGAAAATGATTGTTTTTATTAAGAATATTGCTCAAGTCCATAAAAATCCATACTATGGTATCTCTCCCTACATAAAATTCCCTCCAATGCTTTAAATAACCTTCCTCTAACTTCCTCAACTGATCCATGGTGATTGGATCTCTTTACAAACACTAATTACCTTTGTTTTGGCAATTCCCACCAAAATGACAACTAGCCGTTAATTAAATATTTGAATTTAAAACCTTAGTTTAATTAATTCCTAAGAACTTATAGCCCCCCAAATGACTACATTTGGTTTCATTGAAACCATTTAACATTATTTACTTGGTCTCATAGGACCATCTTGACACTTAGGCACTAATGGCCCACTTACTATGAGATTTGATCCTATTTTTCTAAATTTGGCACATAGACATCTTTTGCATCTTTATTACATTTAGATGGCACTAATGGCCATTATTACATTGATTTGAGACCTTTATAGGTCATTATAGTCTTCATTTTCTCTAGGTCATCCAAGTGACCCACTGGTACCTTTTATACACAGAGTTTGCGCCTTTGTTTCAAGCTCTCTCAATCTTGATAACTCAGTATAACATGGGAATCATCTCTAGGTTGTGGGACCTTTGCTAACTGAGATGAAACCTCCAGGTTCTAGGCTAGTTCCTCTTGGATTATCACCTTAGTTTACTCTTAGACAGGAAAGTAAATCTTTTGAGGGAAAGGGATAGAAGGAGTGCATGAAAGGGAAATGACTGAAAGCAAACTACCTACTAGGTGATGCCCCAAAAATAGGGTTTGGATCTCAGTATAGAGGAATGGGATCAATGAAAAGCTCAGGTCTAGTAGGTCACAACTTACTGAATAGGCTTGCATAAGTGTTTCATAGGAGGGCCTGAACATTCGACACAACCTATGACTTGCAAGCAGACATTCTTTTCAGCAAAAGGGCACAGGCATGAAACAGGATGACAGGGGGCTGAAGAATACCCACAAACTCATTCAAATTAGATCATACATAGTAGTACACATATAAGCTGAAAGTAAGAGGAATCAGGAACCCTAAGTTGCCATTGAAAACATTCATAAACTTAAATTCAATAAGAGATAATCCAAACAAGGAAGCACAGGGACATGAAGGATTGTCACAAAATGCCTCTGCAATCTTTGTATTATCAATGGGAATTTACAGAATGTGGGAAACCAGAGGGTAGGAAGAATGCCATGGATAGCTTCCCAAGAAAGAGACTTTCTTTTTTACAAAATGTGAATTCTTAAGCTCTACAAGCTCCAAAAACAATATATACATCACTCAACTACACGTAGATAGGAGTCAAAATTCTAACTAGGGTTACAAGATTAAACAATATAATAATCATACCCTAGTAGTCAAAATCTGATCATAAATAAATTCTGCAACAACATGGTTAATCAGATATCTGTGTTTTCATGCCCATCTCTGTACCGCAATCAACCTATAGACACAACCACCTGGATTCATCATCCTTTTCTGCACCAAAGTCTCACCATGAATGCCACAAAAGTACTTCATAGGGACAAGAATCAACTCATGGTGGCCAGCCGGATCTCCTCATCATCTTCCCTTAACTGCGCATGTCTTGGAGACATAAATTATTCAAACTACCCGCACCTACAAACATCTCTGTAGAAGACAACCCACAAAAGAAATGCACTGCTAAAAAAAATGTTGGTCACATGATCGCATGAGGGGAAAAACCGCATGCGATCATGCGACAAGCCTTCTTTGGATCTGCCACTTTGCTCCTAAAGACACCTGGTTTCTCCTCGGGTTCAGTTTCCCTCAGTTGCCAAGTCGTTTAAACTTTTCTTTAACCCTGGCTACATCCAGCGACCACGCAAAAACATTAACCGTGCAACCGCACATTTGCTTTTCTAATCCCAGGCCCACTTGAAAGCTGAGATTCTAATCTAACAGTGGGTGCAAGATCTCGTGGGGTCGAAAGATCCCATGAGATCTTATGACCACCGTAGATCTCTTTCTACCACCACCTCATTGAAATTCAGACCCACGAAAAATATTCATCATCAACTGACCAATGGAACATGGACACGTCACCACCTGAGGACCCACCAGTAGCTACCGAAGTCCTTGCTAACCGTTGACTACTTGTCGTATGATTGCATGCGGCTAGGAAGGCCTATGTGATCATGCAACCAACTGCATGATGTTAACTGCTGGACCACAAACTGCTTGTCGGCTTGTCGCATGCGGTCTTGGGACCACATGTGATCATGTGACAAGCCTTTTGTTAACTTGACTGCTGACTGGGCCCACCACCAAACTATAACCGCGCTCTCACTAAAAGGGGAAACTCTGCTATCATATCTGCGATCAAAGAAACACTTTATCGAAGACCGCCAAGTTAGAGGAAAAAATTGATTTCCTCTAAAGCTTTTGACTATAAAAATCTGGCCCCACTGACAACTGCATTGTCAACACCAGTTCGGAGAATGAGAAAATAGCACATTAGCATGAAATGCATCGGACCCACCTGCAAAATGCATCGGATGGTTATCACATGATCTCATGGGCTCAGAAGATTCCATGAGATCATACGACCACTGTTAGATCTCTTCCTACCACCACCCGCAAGATTCTCTGACAAACAGACCCATGAGCCACTGAGATTCTAATCGGACGATTGTTGCATGATCTCATGGGCTCAGAAGATTCCATGAGATTATGCGACAGCCGTCAGATCTTCACCATACTGGCAATGGTCATGAGGAACTGAGACCCACCTGGTCGAAGTTGCACACATGAAGGTCAAAAACACAGAGGGTTTTCAAACCGGAGGTTGAAAACATACAGAGTTTTCAACACTGAACACTTTTTGGAACCCTGCAACCTGAGCATTTCCTGCAACCATTCAAACTTGAATATCTCTAAGGGTTTTGTGAATTAAGTGATGCGATCTGAACTAAAGCATGGTGACACATGGAAGAACATGGGGTCAAGAGCGCAAATTGTGAAACCTTGTGGATCAACTTCGCACACGAAAAATAAGATTGTGGCCAAAATTGAAAGATAGGAAATTTTGGGTAACAGTACCCTTTCATGTCCAAGGTTCTCTTGCACCAATTTTGATAATCATCAAGAGCTGAGGAGATAACAGAGATGAGAAATTCTTGATCCAATAAACTTAGCTCCAGATCAAAAGAAAGAAGAGTAGATATTAGATAAATACCTGACCATTTGAATCCTAATTTCATCTTCATTATCAATTCTACCTATATTAGATTGATTATGAGTAATTAGGTTTTCTTCCCTATGTTTCAAAGCTGTCATATGGAAAAATCTTGTATTTTTGTCCCCTACTTGCAACCAGAGGGCACAAGATCTCTACCTCAAGAAGACCTCTTCTTTGGATATGATGTCATGATATTTAACTAAGACTCTATTCGCCTTGTCCATGAGTTTCGTGGAGTAACCTTCCATCTAGATCTAATACTAAACCTCTTTAAGTTCCAGTTGAGTGACCAACTTTGAATTGAAGATGTCACGAAAGTCTTCTTTGTTCCATCTCCTTACATTATCTTTAATGATTCTGAGTTTTTTAGCTACTCTAAACATAGCAGTTCCATCAATTTTTTTGTTCTACCTCTCTTTAATTCTATCCTCCAAACCTAGATGGGACAACCACATTTTTTCAAATCTAAATGGAAAGTTTATCTTGTCGGAGAAAGGGTTGGCAACAAAAAAATGGGAAAGTGGTCTGATCCAATTCTAGAAATGGAGGTGAGAGAACACAAATATTTAGCTAACCAATCATTATAGATAAGGGGCCTATCCAACCGGACTTGAATATGGTCATTCCCTACTCTTCTATTAGTCCAAGTATAGTTGATACCTTGCAAGTCAATATCCATGAGGGCATGTTGACTAATGAACTCCATTAAATCCAGTCTCTCATCCATTTGAGAAAGAGAGCCTCCATATTTTTCATTATCCTTAAGAGGAGTATTGAAATCTCCCATGATGAGCCAGCTATCGGGAATAACTTCCTACATCCCACAAACCTCTTCTAGTATTTGGCCCTACCAGTCCTAGTATTTGGCGCATATATATTAGAGATAACCTAAGATAATTCATCCCTAATATGGTAAAATTTAACCGTCACCAAATTATCCTCAATTAACAAAAGAGATCTCTTTCAATAGAATTTTGGTTTCAGAATATAACAGTACCCCTCGAAGCCCCTTCAGAGCTACTTCCAGCGATGCCACAATTTTTAAATACTTTATTTCTTTCCACTTTTTCCTCCGTCACTTTTATTTCCTGAATAAGGATAATATATGGTTTGTGATCCCTAACTATGTTTCTCAAAATATCCTACTTGTGTGGGCCATTAAGCCCCCTAATATTCCAAGAGATGATCTTCATTTCTTAGCAGGTGAGCATACGTTCTAGATGGTCAATTGCTTAAACCATCTACAATATTCTACTTACTTTCTTGTTCCCATAAATATTTCATTGATTTCCTTCCCTAAGATTTTTTCTGTGTACCCACATCAGCTCTCATCCTTCTTGTAATAACTCCATCTTGAGAAGTAGGGACAGAGTTCTAGCTATCACCCTTTTTTGCAGAATTTTGGCTTTCTCTATTTTTCTTCCATTTTTTGTGACCAGCCCTTGTCCATGAATCCCCATCCAATCCATATAATTGCTTATCCTATTCCAACATATCATCAGCCTAGATAAGCCATGGATTTGGGGTTTCTAGGACATAATAAAAATCACCCTCTTGGGAGCCACTCTTTAAGGAAATCTAAGACTATCCTACCTCCAATGTATTACATCCTTGGGCATCCTCAAAAACCTTCTAGGTCTGAGAGCCCACCTCTTCCTTTTGGGAGTCCTCAACCCTTGAGATAAGGACATTTTTTTGTTTCTGTGTTATATGGTGAGCCTACACTTTCATTTATTTCCCCTTCCTCTAATGAGAGGTCTTGAGAATTACCAAAACCCATAGCACCATCATCTACACAAATCCTATCTTTTTTTGGAATAGGTCCATTATTTCAGATCACTAACTTTAGGAATGCTACTCCCTTTAGCAACCTTTTGTGTCTAAGGTTACTCCCCATCATGTGTTAAAGGTTGGCTAATAGAAGTTGTATCTTCAGCATTCTCCCCTCCTACTTTGGGGTTGTTTTCTTTCCATATATTTTTTAGTTCTCTTTTTAGCTCTGGATTATTATCATTCTTCTCTTTTCAGACTCTCTGAGGGCATTTTTTTGCCCAATGACCAATGTTTTTACATACATAGCAAGAAAATGGAAAAGATTCAAACTCAAGAGGTTGCGGCCATTGACCAAGTTTAGAAATGATATCTATCATCTAAGGAAGCTTGGAAAATTGATGAATATTCATGAAAATCCTAGCATAAACCAGTCTAGTCCTAGTCATCATCATGGGATCAATGGATAGAATTTCACCAAAAGAACCAACCAAACCCTTGAAGACATCTTCGTTCCAATATTCCAATGGAAGACCAATAATCCTCACCCAAATCAGCTCAGAAACAAAAAAAAAGAATCATTGAGATCCATGTTTGGCGACTATTTTTGGAGAGCCAAGGATGACTTGCCAAACATTCAAGGACTCCAATAGAGAGCATTAAAAATAGATTAAACATTTAAATGTCTCAAGGAGATGTATTAAATTAACATTGACATTAAAAAATAGATTAAATTGATTAATTGGCATTAAATAGGTTAAATTTCAACATAAATAGATTAAATCAATTGGCATTGAATAGTAAATTGTCTTAAGAGGATGATGTTGTACTCGATGCAACTAAAAGGTTTAAAAGGATGATGTTGTAACTTATGTAATTAATTTTATGAATTATTCATTGAAATTTCTTATGTGATCTTTTTTTAGATTATTTTACCCTACATTATTTATTAAATTGATTAATTGACCTTAAATAGGTTAAATTAATTAATTGATGTATTAATTAACCTTACATTATATCTTAAATTTATTAATTGACATTAAATAGGTTAAATTAATTAATTGATATTTAAAGATATAAACATCATCAAATAAACATCATTTTTTTGTGTATGTCATCAAATAAATATTACATATATAACCATGTCTAATCTAAATATAAACATCTAATTAAACAACAAATAAACATTGCATACCTAAACATGTCTACTTTAGATATAAATGTCTATTTAAAAATCATCAAATAAATTGTGTGTCATCAAATAAACATCCCATATATAAACATATCTAATCTAGCTATAAACATCTAAATAAACAAATAAAACATCGCATACACAAATATGTCGAATCTATATATAAACATCTATTTAAACATCACATACATAAACATCATTAAAAAAAACATCATATATTAAAATCTATTAACATTTGATCAAATATAATCATATATATAAACATGTATCGATATCAAACATAAGCATGTCAAATCAGAAATATGGTGAACTGTAAACATGTCAAAAATAAATAATCAAATAAAGGTCTAGAATCATCAAAGATTGACACGTGTAAACATGCACCTATGAAAGTCTATATAAAGGTAAACATGTCCAAATAGACACTTTAAGAGGAAGCTAGGTCATCATGTCGCCTACAAACAGAGCGATCCTCTACATGAGCGTCCTGCTCCAATGGATGCATTGCAACAAATCCCTGCAAACTTAGTAGAACACCAGGTTAAATATCAATAAAATTATATAATTTGTCAAGTAAAAAGAACATGTACATGTGTGCATACAAACAGATTTGCATGTGTAAGCATTTGAAACTCACCTGTCCACTAGCATGTGTGGTATCAACTGAGTCTCGCCTACACACACGCTTCGACCCCATGTTGGAGGTAGTGTGAGAAAACCGTGCCTACAAAAAATTTATATATACATTTGAACTAAAAATAGTTTATACAAAAACTAAAAAAGGAATAAGTGTTCATGTTTTTAAATCAAAGTATACCTGAGTATCAAGTGCGAGAGGATCCTCTGCTACCATCATATCTGTCACAGCAGCTGCATGCTTGACATCTCTGTCCATGACCCTGTCTAGTGATGACGAGTGTAAGGGGCTAGAATTCTCAGAGGAGAGCGATGTAGAGTCCGATTGTAGTGGCATATTTGGATAACCAGTCTGGCTCAATCCCCACATATGCTCCTCAAATGATTTTGGGCCCTCTGATGTGATGTGGACCTTCTCAGCCTGTATCTCCTCCTGTGCACCAAGGGAGTGGTCTACAAGTGGGTCATGTTGCACAGAGTGATGTGGATGACTTGACGTCTGACTGGTTGGCACTGCAGCTTGTAACTCTCTAAGCACCTCTTGTCTAACCTCATGTAGTGGTATCTGATGGTGGGATGACATATAATAATATGCATGTAAAAGGTCCTCAAGCAAATAACAACACATCTCAACCTGGCGATCACCTCCTGATATAGCTCCCAAGTCTTGTGGTGTCGGGATGCCAGCAACTGTATAAGGATCATCGAATGATGTGCCTAAGGATGCTCTCGTTCGAGGTAGACTCATAATATATCCACCCATCCTACCAGATGAAATGCTACTGGTAGATGATGCGATATCTCCAATCCTATCAATTGCTTCCCTCTGGGAAGCAATAACCACTCGATTTGCTATGGGTGCTAGGGATGGTGTTATGGATGCAAACCTCTGACCAACCAAATGTGTGTGAGCTGGTGCAGCTCGATCACCTCTACGATACTGATCACGGTCTGCAAGTCTACCACGCCCCTGAGTAGTTAACATTGAGTCCCAAACGGACCTCGGCATACAACTGCTGAGCAAAGTAGACTGGAATCTGGTCGTTGTTAGGATAACGACCATGTGCAGCAAGGAAACGCGGGTATATGAGGCTAGCTATAGTTGGATCAGTGCACCGTGTCACCTGATATGCCTTCACCTTGGTCTTCCCATCATAATGAGGAAATACCTCTCGTTTGATGACTTCCTTTGAGACGCAACGTTGGACCTCGTCGAAGGAAACATCACCTGAGATCTCCTCCCTCAGCCTCCGAAATATCTCCTCTACAATATCTGAAGTATAAGAGGTATGATTACATAGGCGATCTCTAAGCTGCTCCAAACTAGTCAAGACAGTCGTGCAAGTGTCCTTGTGTACACCATTAGAAGTCTGTAAGGTGGATTTCAACCTATTGATCTCTGTGTTAGTGTAATGAAATATAGTACCCATATCAGGTACATCAGGCGCTGCTACATGTGGAGGATCAACCAAGACAAATTATGTAAGTTTATGTATGTTACAAAAAAAAAGTGATTAAGCTTGCAATTTACTATAAACAATATTAATCTAACATGTACATGCACAAATTTAAATGTTGAAGATTAAATACTTTTCAATAATACTTAACAAGTAAAACATACATACATGTACATACGAACTACATAAAATTAACTTTTCACAATTAAGTACATAATTTAATTTATCGCCAAAAAGGAAAGATTATCTATATCAAGTTGACACTTTATTGGTAGTGCATAATCAGCATAGTATTAGCAATGTTTATACATTATCGAGCTAGGGCTATATAAATAAGAAATTCTAAGAGTATTCTAATTTGTGAATGCTTGACGACAACCAAACTTGGGAAGGGGGAACTGTAATTTCCCCTTTTTAGAATAGGATTGTAATAATAAACTATATACTAGTTTATTATTTATACCAATTTCATGATAGTTAAGAGTTGTGCTGGTAGAAAACAATCAAATCTTGAATGATAGGTGGCTCTCATGAATTAGACTTTCGAATTAATTCACCCTAATTCAACACCGGGAGACCTTTCGTGTTGGTCAATCTAGTAACTCAGATCATGTAGGTCGTATCAGATCTTGATAAAGGCTAGTTTGCAACAATTTAACTTCTAATAGCTAGTTTCTAAAAGTAGTTAAAATATAACTTGTTAGTAATACAATAATCTACAAAAGGAGGTCTAATTTGCATTCGTAATACAACACTCACCCCAATATTCTTTCAGAAGGTCTTTCAACAACAATATGGAATGTTGAAGTCTTTATAAAGTATTTAATCTATTAGATCTTAACAAATTTAGATATGAAACAGGAAATGATAAAGATAAACAGAAGAAAGAAAAGTAACAAGATCATCTACCTTTTCTTCATCTCGTTTGCGTTTCCTTTCCTTAACTTTTTCTTGAAGATGTGCAATGTACTCATCAAATATCTTCCGGTAGAAGCTTTCATCACTAATTGCCCTGAATATTCGTATCCAAGATATTTTTATCACTGGTAATAGTGTAAGGCACATAATAAATTCTTTTTATTACTTACAATAAGATTAATTATTAATAGTGGCTCTTTTACTTGTATGCTTGAGCATCTTTGAGCAAAGGTATGCAATCCTCCCATTTTGAGGAAACATCAATTTCCTGAAATGAAAAAAACAATATAATTAATCCAACATTAAGTAGATAGAAATTCAATCATAATAAGGATTTTTAATGTACAGCTCAGTATGGAAATTTAATTCAGGTGTAAAAGAAGTAAAGGAAAAGGAGACTCCATTAGAAGGATTTTTTCCAAAATGAAGAATATAAACCTTCACAGAATAAAGAAAAACCATGAAATCATCTGCCAGCCTTTCTCTCTTTTTTGCTTCTTTCTCTTCCTTTTCCTTTGCTTGTTTAAGCACTTCTTCAAACACAAGCTAGTAGGAATACACAAGATGCCAATAAGACCAAACAAAATCATATATCCCAAAACAACTTGCATTACTTTCAACATTTGCATTTCTTTCAGTTTAACCTAACAAAAATTCATTATCTACTAATGAGAAAATAATATTGTGGATTTGTGATAGTGAGTCACTTTCAGTAACTACTCAACAGTGCAAATAACTCAAAACATAATGCAGCTGGTGCAATGATCTAATCAGTTAGAAACCAAAGTCATATGGCACATAAGGATAAGATCCGTGTTTGCATAAATAGTACTTGATATGAGCATGACAATATGCAACAAGATTGTCCCAAAGTAAACTACCAAATACTTTTATTGTAAAGACTTTAGCTGAGACCAAAAATCTAGATACAGAACCAGAACAAACCTTTAGATTTGTTTCAGATGCAGCAGCCAAATTATATACTTCACCAATGGAGGATTTGAACTTGTCAAAAGTCCATGTTGATATTACTGTGAGCTGCAATTATTACATAAAAGGGATTACAATATATTTTACATTCCATGGAAAATCTCAAAGCACAAAAGACACTCCTTTCCTGCTTTCATAGCATCTTTTATGTTTGCTTTATCCTCCTGGTACTGCCAAGCATACATCAGATTCAAAGTAAGATTTCATCAAGAATCAAACATACATTGCATTGAGTAATAATGATTGCAAACCTGATTGTGAAAGTGCAATTAACTTCTGCAATAAAAGACTTGAAAAATATGTAACTTTCATACCTGCTTTTTCATCCCTTCTGCAACATCTTCAAACAAATCATTGGACGGTGAACCAGATGTATTTGAAGCCACGGCTAGATAAGCAGGATGGTCCTTGACCTACGATAAAACAGACCAAAGATTTTACCTAGAAGACATGATCTCGGAATGGAAATGAATTATGCCAAAACAAAACATTAAATTTTTATACAAGCATTCAAAACAAAATCCAAACATTTAATACCTTGGCACAGTAATCAGGCCAGTGTGTCTTTGCTGTAAGCAGGCCAGTTGCTTTATGATCCTCCATTAATCTTCGAAATTCATCCCGATTTTTACGTTCTTTCTGGCGCAATTGTTCCTGCGTTTAAGAATATTCAAGTCATTCCAATGTGTAAAAAATAAGAAAGTGAAAACTATGGAAGCACAACTACTCTCTTATTCTAGACACCTTTTGAATCTTTTGTACTTCTTCCTTCTCGAAATCACATATAAACTCCTGCCATATCAAAAACCCATATTAATGGCTAAGATAAGAAAACAAACTCGCTAGAAAAATGAAGAACATGGAAATCAATGTCACCTGGAAAATCTCCAACCGGTCTGTTTTATCCAGTCTTGAGCATCTCTGATCATTCTCCAGCCTATCTTGAACTTTCCTCCATTGAGTATTGGCCTAAAAATCAGACATCAAACAATCAATCATTCTAATAAATCTTATAATTAACAGAGCCATAAAACATTTTGAGACAAAGTTTAAGGTGTGCACCTTTATGAAATCACAAGATTCCAAAAAGGCTCTATATTCAACAATATTCCTTTTTAGCTCTTCTTGTGCCTTCTTCCGTTCCTGAATTCCTCACATAATGTTATATTTTTAATAATTGGCACCATACATACATAAAATCTCTTCATAGAGAGGCCGTATCATGATAAAAGAGTAATCAACAACTGCAATATCATTGTGTGGTTCCGTTTCTTTAATTTTGCAGATTACAGACCTTCAACAAAGCAATAGAGTTCTTCTATATAGATAAGTAAATAAAGGGAACAAGAAACAGCCTTCCTATGTAGGAGCTAAAAAGTATGCTCCTTTGTGAATAGCATCCAATTAGCTGGGCCTATTTCACTATTAAGCTTTGCCATGACTTCAAAACCAAAGGAGGCACAAAATTGAAACTCTACATTTACAATTTTACATAGATAACACGAGTTATCATACAAACGTCAGGCAACTGGCACACCAAGTGCCATAGTTTATCCCTGTCACCCTTGAACCATCTTCACAGGCCCATATGCTATGAATTGGCATCTATGCTACTTTAAAATGTTATCTGCCCAAAATGAAAATATTAAAATATAAATCTAAAATGCCCATGCCATTTAGAAAACAGAATGTTCTGTATTTGCCATTGAGTTTGACTACAACCTGCTGCCTCTAACCAATCATTAATAATGACACTTGAACAAGAGAATAGCCAAGACCGATGTTCTATAACACTGCGATAAGAAAAATGAATTCTCTGACTTCATCTGCAGATATTATAAAATTAATAGAGATCCTAAATAATTATACTTTTGATTATAGTAGAGCTCGAGGCAATTGAAATCATCAAAATAGGAAGCATTTTATCTGGGGAAAAGATTCCCTCTTTTGCCCTTCTGGTGTCATGAATTCTTTCCAGACAGTGGATGCTTCTGCCTGCTGTTACACAGTGCAGAAGAACAACTAATTATTGTAAAAAATGAACATAAAAAAGAAAATACCATAGTTCTAGAGACAAAAAGATATTAAACAATTTAAAACCCCACAATTGCATCTCAATCAAGTTCCCAGTCCATGATTTCGTCCCTCTGACACGTCTCATTTTCTAATAAGACATACAAGAAAAACCATAAATAAGCTTATCCCACCATCAGTGAAGCAAACCCTGAACTAGGAGGACAACAACTTTTAACAGATCACTTGACCCAAGGTAACCATATTTGAAAATCATTTGAAGAAACTTCAATACTTTAAGACTCCATTGATTTGAATCTCCAACAAAGGTATGTTAGGTTACAAAGAGAAGTATAAAACATGTCTTAATCCAAGCAATCTAGCCAGATTGATATAGCAGAATGAGAAGAATATGGCAAAACAACTATTCAACATGATACAGTAACTGTTAGTCTGCGAGATGACCAGCATTGATACAAAGAATATTATACTCTCAATACTTTTCCAATACAAAATAGAAGATAAAATCAATTAAAAATATTATATTTTATCAAACCATTACAATGAATTAGCAAGCTTCAAATAGAAAACTCTGTTCAAATTTTTGGTATCAATGTTTTAAATCACACTCCGAAAAATGACAAAATCAATTCACAAACACTTCTAAAATAAGACCTGAAATTCAGTCAAATCTCTCTTTCATACTATCTAACACCTTACCAAGTACAAACAGTGCTATTGCAATGAGAACCAACCAGTTGAATGTTCTTGAATTGATGTCATCCTGCTTTGACAACATATTTCATTTGTCAAGCAGGTATAGCATGTCATTTCTAGGCTTCAAACCATCAATAGTTTGTAGAAGTTTATAATATGCTATGCATACTCTACTCTACAATTACTTATTAAGAATCTACTGGATTATCCAGTTCCGGCATTCCTGAATTTAAAACAAATGTTAAGTTTGAATAGAATGCAGGGTAGCTAAAGTGTTTAGAATGGTAATATATTCAAAACCCAAAATGCTTTCCAATTTTCATCTAATGAATAAGCCAACAAAAATTTTAAAATCAAGATAAATCATATAACTTATAGGCAAATATGTGCCAACTATGTTTTGTAATTTTAAACCTACGAACAATATGGAGCTTGCATTACTATATAAAAACCAATAACGTAATTTCTGGCAAACTAGCAATGCTCCAGAGTAATTCCATTGTATTGTTGACTGGATGTCAAGTATTCCTATTTGCATTGCATACGAAATTGGGAAGGCTCTAGCAACCTACTATTACAATCCTAAAAATGTGAGTCCTCTTTGATCAAAGATCATGTTGAACATGAGTGAGACATAAAGTTTTCGCCACGAAGGTCTGTGTGGTTTTAAAGGTGTTAATTTCATCCTAGGAACAAAATTTGTAATAAGAAATGACCATATAGCTTAACATTTAATTTTTAAACATACATAAAGATAAGTGGTTGAAGAACTAGGCAGATAAAACATATAAAGATCTGTTATTAGCATCCTCTATATTATAGATTTGAATTGATGTTCTCAAATAGTTATTACTTGTTCAGCTTTTCTTTATAAAACACAGCAATTTGGTAGTTATCAGATCAGCACAACTACCCATGACTTTTATAGTAGTTGATATTTATTTCTACACCTCACACTCACATAACTAGTTATGAAATGACATCTATCAAATGCTAACAAAGTCTAATCAAAGTTCAGGCTTCCTTGTCTGCATGCAACACTTTTTCACATATCACAACATCAACCAACATTTGGCACAACAAAGTAACGTTTTATATATAACATTCAACTTCGAGACGCATATGCCAACCCCCATTTGGATTTGGCATATTCTTTCAACAGCATACTAACAATAATAAATATCAAAACCTATCTGTTTGTAAGGAAATTCGAGCTATAGTGTCCTTATCATCTACACAGGAAGGAAGAATTTGCAGACGAATCTAAAATAAAATGATATTAATTCAACTAGGTTCTTTTTATTCTTTCCAAAAATATGATTGCAGTATTCCCTGGTAATTATTGTTTTCAGTCTTCCCTGTATTTCTTGTTCTTCAGACTAGTATGACTTAGATTTTCTGAAAGAAAAAAATATTTAGCACTTCTTGGAAGTTCTAAACACTATTTTTCCTTCCTGGGTTTATTTCATAATTGCTTAAAGTTTGTCTTTTTAAATTCTAAATTGTTTTTCTAGAGATACTGTGCAGGAGTAAGCCATGACAGATTCACAACTATACATTTAAAGCCCTCAGTAGCAATTCCTCCTTTATTTAAATTTAAAATTCTATACAATGCATTGTTTCTGTATAAAGAGGGTTCAGAAATAATGAAAATGGCCATTTTCAACATTTTTCGTACGGAGCAATAGGGCAAATCCGTCATTAAAATAATGGTGTAATTTGGATAGCAAGGATCACCCAACTTCATTAAACAAGAAAGAAAACATCCCACCTTAGAAGTAGCAGGCAGCGCCTGATGCTCTGCTGCTGCAACAACTACAGACCCATTCTTCTTGAAAAATTTACCCTTATTTGTTTAATATTTAAACTTTGGGTACACACAGAGACCATAAACGTACAGGAATTTGAGTTTAGACGCGTGCAAGCTCATTTGTAAGCTTTTTCTTGGGAAGATAATTAGTCGCCTGAGAGAAGACTTTCATTTATTGTGTAATAAGTGTGATTAAATTTTTGATGACATGGACAGACTTTGATCTTCATGAACAAATTTGAAAATTTCAAATTTTTTGGTACCATAAACAAAATGGAAAGATGTATTATCCCTCGCCATCTTTTCGGTTCGCGTTTCACTTAATCTAAAATCGCCGCCGTAATTATTGCGGAGCCTGCAACATTCCTTTACGTCGCGGACAGGACACGTAGCCGTGTTTTATTCTTTCGAGAGATTTTATAAAGGAATTTTTTTTTCTTCTTATTGATGCAGTTATTGTATATGTATATAGAAATAGCATTTGTATCTCGGTTTGTGGAAGAGATTTGGAAAGTTTAGTTAGAAATTTGTGTATAGAGTTAGAAATAGAAATGAAGGGAGACAAATAGAGACATAGTAGAGGTAGGTGAATAGAGAGGTAGAGAGGGAGATATAGAAATCAAGGGAGAGAAATCAAGGCAGATAAAGATAGGGAGAGATAGAAATACGTGGGAAGTGAAAGAGACCGATAGGGGTATACCAAAAAGGAAAGGGAGAGAGGTAGAGATGCATACAATGACTAAGATGCGAGGTAAGAAAAATTTATAACTAATCTTCAATTTCTTCTAACAAATAGTTTCAATCTTGTAGCATGCATCAGTAAGATGTTTCCCTGGATAGAAATAGAAAGACTTATTTTTGCTTGGCCAAATGAATTTTATATACAGGGAAGCAACTTCACTACTATCCCAAGGGGTAGCAACAAGAGGGGTGGATGAAAAGAAAACTTTAATATCAATCTAATTTTGCAGAGTGGGTGGACATCTATTCAACTTGTAAGATTTAGCTATGAAGGTAGCCACCCAAGATCTAGAGGCAATGGAAAGCACAATAACAAGAGAGAATGAATATGACAAGAATAAATTGTATCCTCACCAAGAATGCAATACAGTAGATGGATTGAATATTGGATTCAAATGGACTAGGTGATCAATACATAGGAGATTTGTTGCTTATATAGCCAAGGTGAGTACAAAGGAGTGAATGAGACAATGACAAATATCGGTGTCTTGTTACATGATAATCAAGAGACAAGTTTTCACCCATCTAAGGTGGAATCACATGTCCACTAGAGGTGGGTTGTCCTCCAATGTATAATAAAGTATGTGCAACAAAGGTGGAGGGTGATAAAGTGATAAGACCACAAAAGGTGGATCACCCACCAACAATGGAAAATTACATCCACTATAAGTGGATATGATAATGATAAGTTCACATAAAGTGGAAATGCTCCAACTTCTCCTATATGCAATTACCTAAGTAAGCTTAAGTGTAATTAGGACCTAGGTATAAATTAACCAACATAAAATTACACCAATACCCCTCTTAAGTGCAACTTAGGGAGAATGTACAAAAGCTAATAATGCAATGTGGGTCCCGACTACTAGGCCATATTAGGTACCCATGTACAAATACAATCTCTCACAAATGAAGAAAGGGAAAAAACCATGTGGGAGAAAACTCCCCTCCAAAAGATAGATGAAAACACATATTTCTCTCAATAATGAGCGAGAGAGAAGGATAGAGATCATGAAGGCCCTCAAATCTCCTGCAAAGATGGTCTAAGATGACAACCAGTGCTCCTTTGTAGGATGTAAATAGAGTCAATGTTGCACCAAGAATGTCAAATGTGACAGAACTAGGTACCAATGTCAATGAAGAAATGATGATGAATCACCTACTATAATATGATAGAGATCAGGTATGGAGACACCAGCCTGAGCATCAACTGAATACCCTCATATGGAAGATTGTTACATTTTAGGAGCCATGCACCACCAATGGTAAATTGAAACATTCTAAATCTCCTATGGACCCATGCACCAAGTCTAACAAAATACTTCCGAATCTAGTGATCAATATAAAAGAATTACATTAAATATGTCATCAATGACAAAGTACAAAGAAGGATGGCAATTTATATTAGTGTGTGTTCAACATAGCTCATGCAAGAGAATACAACATGATATGACAAAGATACAAACTGAAGATGATGCCACCAAGAATGTGTTGCAGATGATTGTTGATGATGCCTTCTGATTAGATTCATGTGTCAAAAAAATATAGGAGTAACTAACCCCCTTTGTTTTCAATTGGAAGACAGATCACTACAACATGTATGGTAGGTGGACAAAAAATATCTTTCCAAAATTTGCTTATTTATTTGAAATTTTTTTAAAACTTATAAAATTTTGAAAATATTTACTATTAAATAATAAAGAATTTTTTTTTTTCTTTTTCTTTCTTGGACTTTCCATTTTAGTGATTACAAAGTTGCTACGATCAAGCTATAATAGACTTAGATCACTATACAAAAGACTGGAAATTAAGGTCTATACATTACAATTGTAAAACTAAACCAAATTTTGAACGTACAATTTTTTTTTATCATAATAACTATAAACTAATAGCTCTACTGTAAAATACAAAAAAAAATTAAGAACTTTCAAAAAAAATTGCACCTTAAAAGAAATTTGTATGAACCCAAACAAGGCCTTGAAGTTGCAAAAATGGGATTATGTAATTTTTTGAAGAATTTAGACATAGGGATAAAAAACCATCTACAAGATTATGTAGAGCATGAAATTTTACCCAAATTAAAAAAAAAACAATTGCTTGAAAAAAGGAGTGTAGATGACTAAGATATCAGTATTTGAAAATCACTTGTGTAATTATTTAACTACCAAATTGAAAACTCTTCAATTGGCTTCACATCCCAATTAAAATGGAAGGGAAAAAGTTCTTTCATTATTAAGTTGATCTTCCCTTGATGATAGGCTTTGTATCTATCCTGAGGAACTCACTTTTCAAGCATTGAGGAGTATTTCCTTAGACTTCCCAAGTGATATAGCACGAGATACAAATATGTCAAGACCATAGAAAAGCATGAATCACAATGTGAAAGAACTTGGCACAAAATTAAATATCTCATTTATCAATGACATCAACAGAGATAATTCTAGCCAATTCATAGAGATATATGAAAATGTAATAAGCCACAGTTGGTACACAATACATAGGCCTCCACTTGCCTCTCTCATGGGATTGTTGATTGTCCGCGTGAAATTCCTCTCCTTTTCCTATGTTGTTGAATATGCACATAATCTATGGTGCTTTGATACCATATTAGAAATATGGGCAGAGATAATGAAAGTAAAAAAAATAGTACAATGAAAGAAAAATAAATAATACATACTTCTTTGTACTTCTCATTCAAATAGATAACATATATATATAGGAGTCGTGTTTCCTACTTTATAGGAAACAAATCCACAAAAACTCTTCTATAAACTCGATTTGTACTTGTGGATAGGGCTAAACTCAATTTGTACTTGGGGACAGGGAAAAATTGGATCTGTTCCTGACACTTTTGAATGAAACTTTCATGGAATCTGTAATTGTTCCTGTATTGCCCAGATCTAAAATATAGCTCTATAACCTATTCTTGCACACAGAAAAATAGAAAGAAATGTTGGAAAAAGGTGTTTTTCTTGGTCAAACCCTTTCTTAGGAATCAATGTTAAAATTGAATTGAAATTGCATAATGAAAGATGAAATATAAGCTAGATCTAAAACATAAATCACCTTATACCTTGATGGTGTAATCCTTCTTTGGATGTGATCACAAGTGTTGATGCAATAGCTTGTTCCACAAAAAAAACTAATAGGAAATCATGAAACCAAAGCCTTGAATGATGGATATTATAGTTTTACACAATGCTTGATGAAGAAGAAGAATACTTTGAAGGATTGAAGACTTAGATGCTCGATTTCTCATGAATAGTTGAAATCTTGATAGTGAATGCTTGAGGCTAGTATTTGATATCAAAATGAGGATATATATAGGGATTTTATATACATCTTGCATCATTGCATGGGTTAAAACTCAGGTAGGCGAACCACAGATCCATATTTTTTGTAAATACCTCAAGACGGGACCTTTCCCCAAATGTGGGCTCAAAACCCCAGGAACACATCACCAATGGAAATCTGTCCCACCCTAAATAGGCCAAAACTTGGTCTATGGGTCCCGCTTAGTTAGTAGATGCAAGGTTTTTAGGTACAACTCCATTTGGGCTGGGAGAGTATAAAAATACCATAAATGGTAAGATAGGTCCCAGAAGATGAAATTAATTATTTTTATTAGAGGGAAAATGTAGAAACACACTTAGAAATAAGGGCTAACTTTGAGTTTTGAATAAATTGAGTTAATATAGGACTTATAATGTTAGTTTTATTGGAGTTGATAAGAAAACAACCCACAACTCCCAAGAACACCAGCACACAAACACTTGTCATAGAAAGAGAGAGAAGCAAGAAGCTAGAGAGGCCTGAACACATGGATCCATGAAGGAGGAGATATTCTTGATGTGCAAAAACAAAAGTTGCAATTCAATAAAATGAATGTTTCTCAATGTTTTTGTGTGTCATCATGGAGGCTGCATAAATCTCACAATGGTCTACCCACATTCTATCTTCTACCATTTTTTCATAGTATTTTTCAAAATTCATTTCATCTTTTGATCTTGACCTCTGCATAAATTATAGAATTCTTTCAAATGTAATCTTAGAAAATATGAAGAAGATCAATTGTAGAATTTATTCAAATGTAAGCCTACATAATATGAATAAGACAAATTGAAGTTACTGAATAGGTAGACAATAAAATTACTACTTGAGGTGTAGGAGACAAATAGTTGCATCTAGAAGTGATGGGAGAACCGGAGATGAGGCTAATATGTCTTTGGTAAGTTGTGAGAAGCAAGTAACAATATGTCTACTATATATATAAACTAATTATTTGTCTTTGGCATGCTGTGAGGAGCATGTATACTATGTAGACAACAATTTTATCTTACCTCCCTCTCTCTCTCTATTTGTCTTCCTATACTTATATGCACGTATATCCATTTGCATCTCTATCTCTATTTATCCCAAATTTCTTCTTCCACATATCCTTTTGTCTCTGCCATATTATTTATTTGTTTCTCCTCTCTCCCACTCCTATAGAACTCCTCTCTCTCTCTCTCTCTCTCTCTCTCTCAAGATTCAATATCTAGCACATAATAGAATTATATCTTCTTTAAGTGAGGCTTATAAGTAACACCACATTAATCTAGATGAAAATACCTAATAACGACATGAAAATGGTAGAGTATAACTCCACAAAGCTTTATTACTAATTCTAAAACATTTTAAATGCAATAACACCTTCACCACTCCACCTCATTTTCCTCTTAAAAACTATTATAACTTGAAATAAAAAATTTACAAAATTTAGAAAATGATATTTCCAAAATTTGTTGACTAATACTAAACCCATTTTAATTGCATGATTTAATATTTCTTCTATAGAGAGAATCATTTATTTTCCATATAATTGTATATGAATTATTTTTGTTGTTGTTGTTGTTGTTCTCCTTCTTCTGCTTCTTCTGCTTCCCTTTTGCCTCTTCTCATCCTCCTCCTTTTGCACATTCCCTCCTTCTCCTCTGTGTCTTTCATATTCCTTCGTATTCCTTGTGTTCTACTATAAATTATTCTCCTCCTCCTCCTCCTCCTCCTCCTTATATAGAATCAATACTACATCATGTAATTAAAATGGGTTTAGTATTAGTCAACAAATTCTAGAAATATTCATTTTCTAAATTTTTGCTATAAATTTTGAATTCAAGAAATAATATTTTTTAAGAGGAAAATGAGGTGGAATAATGGTGAAGGTGTTATTGCATTTTAAATGTTTTGGAATTAGTAACAAAGCTTTGTGGAGTTATACTCTACCATTGTCATGTCATTATTAAGTATTTACATCTAGATTAAGGTGGTGTGACTTATAAGCCTCACTTAAAGAAGATATAATTCTATTATGTGCTAGATATTGAGATAGAGAGAGAGAGAGAGGAGTTGTATAGGAGTGGGAGAGAGAAAGAAATAATAAGACATAGACAAAGGGATATGTGGAAGAAGAAATATAGATAAATAGAGATAGAGATACAAATAGATATACACATACAAGTGTATATATATATATATATTATATATATATATATATATATATATATATATATATATATATATATATATATATATATATATATATATATATATATATATATATATATATATATATATATATATATATATATATATATATATATATAGAGAGAGAGAGAGAGAGAGAGAGAGAGAGAGAGAGAGAGAGAGCATGACATAGACAAAGGGATATGTGGAAGAAGAAATATGGATAAATAGAGAGAGATGCAAATAGATGTACACATACAAGGAGAGAGAGAGAGAGAGAGAGAGATGAGAGAGAGAGAGAGAGAGAGAGGAGAGAGAGAGAGACTTTCCATTAGATGCTATCTACTTCCTAGAATAATAGATAAAGAGAGGTAGAGGGATAGGTAAATATAGAGAGATATGGAGATCAAAAAGGAGAGATGAACATAAAGAGATAAAGAGATGTAGAGTAAGATGGGGAGGAGGAGATAGAGATGATGAGATATAAAACAATTTTAAAACATGCATTCCAAAATAATTTCTTGCTTTCACAAAAAGAAAATAAAGACATTCATAAATAGATATAATGAAACTGTTGGAGTTGACGAAAAATAACCCACATCTGCCAAGAACAACTGCACACAAACACATCACAGAAAGAGAGAGAAGCAAACAACTATGGAGACCTGAACATATGGATCCATGAGAGAGGAGAAATTCTTGATGTGCAAAAACAAAAGTTTCAATCAATAATGAAATGTTAGAAAAGGTTACATGTTGTTATGAGATCTATCCTTTTAAAAGGAGATCAAAAAACCTAAAAAGGTAAAACCTTAGGTTGCATAATAATAATTAATTATTATATGCCTAAAATTTAGCTTAAGTAGAAAGAGGTAATAAGTGACTTAATAATTAGATCAATATGATTCAATTAATAAGAAAACAATTTATTACTCTAACACCCCCCCTTAAGATAAACTTTGGAAGAAGCTAAAAACCTAGAAAGAACAACTAAAAGCAAATGGGTCTTAGCAACAAAAGGCCTGATCAGGTACCCAAGTAAAAAAATGAGCCTCTACAAAGCAGAGAAATAGAGAAAACCACATGGGAAAAACTCTACTCCAAAAAGAGACAAAGACTAGTTTGAAGGACTGAAGAAGCCTCCAAAACTAGGAATGTTCCAGAAAATAGGAACAAAGATGAACATGTACAGCATCACTAAAGCATGAAAATGCAAACTCAGTCAAGAAGAAACTAATGATCTAAAGATCCTCCACTGAAATCTGACCAGGTAGAGAAGACTGTAAATCTGCATGAGTGCCCTCAAATATCACTACTCGAATCAAGAGGCAAACAAAGGCAAACACCTGAACTCGAAGATACAGATGACATAAACACCAAAAGTCTGAAGAGATGATCAATCAAAGCTGGAAGAGTGCATCCAAAAAATAGGAAAGAATAGAGTGTCCATATGGTAAATGATCCATCTCACTAGAATGCATAGGTACCCAACCACTGCAACCGCCTAGTACATAGAATCAAATACTGAATACATAGCTCACACTATCGAACCAAGGAAGCAGTAGAACTAACTGTAGAAACCCCCCCATGCTGCTGACAAGGGAGTAATGATAGGTACACTAAAAATATTGTCCAATATGAACTGCATGATGAAGATGAATCTGAAACATCGAATGTGCAAAGAGAGTACAAACACATATAGAGATACCTAAGGCTAATGTCATTGGAGGAACACTCACATGACAAAATAAGATGGAAAACAAAGACAAACATCAAACCCCCCGACACTTTATAATGGAGTGTGAGTACATAAAGCACAAACATGTGCAAGATCCCATCATACAATAGAATGACACTTTATCTTAGTGTGTGTGTATAAAAGAATGCTACAAAAGTGAAGTATACACTACTCAAAGAAGAGCGAAGGCTGTTGAAACAAAAGAACAACCTAAGATGAGCCATCCCTTAAAGGGAAGAGATCCCAAGACCTGTAACAACCAAGATATCCACCAGACTGCAAAAAAGAAAGAATCTGAATAAAAAAAACTTGGATCATAATCTAGAAAAATGACTCACATCACTAAAAATATTTCTGAACAAGCTTTCCAATGATATATCATTTTCTGAAAACTGAGTCTGGAAGTGCAAGATAGAGCTCCCGGAGTGTAGAACTAAAGATCTTGCTTTGACAAAGAAAAAAACTATTAGAAAAATAAAACTAGAAAAAATAAACTCTAGATCTGGAAAGATCTCAGAATTAAATTTTCGACGATATCTCATTTGCCAAATTTTGACACCGTATGCTCAAGATATGAGCAAAAAAAAAATAGCTACGCTGGAGGGCCCAAAGAAGGTGTCTGGAAGGATCTGAGGATGGGTGACATCAGCAAAAGGAAAAATTCACACATGAAAACCATCAGATGTAATAAAAGCTCAGAAAGATCTTTCTAGCAATATCTCATTTGCCGAAAATGGAGCCCAGATGCAAGAGAAACAGATCTTGGAATGCAGGAGGTCTAAAACACCAAGATTGTAGAGAACATTTGACTTTGATAGCAAAAAATGACATCAAAAAGGCAAAATCACAAAATTATACCAGTAAATTCATCAGGCTCAGAACTAGCTTTTTGATGATATATCACATGTCCGATTATGATCCCAGATGTTTGAGATATGAGCAAAAAAATGACAAGTATGTCCAAAAGCCTCAAAAAATGCAAACCCCCACTAACATTAGTAAACAACGAGCTTAAAATTGACGACCAAATGACCATTAAAGAGCAAATCTATTAGGGGCTAAAGAGGAATAGCCATGTGACCAGGGGCTAAAAAAATGGTCGCTGGAGGCTGGTCCCCCATGTGACCAAGAGCTCTGCATTTGAGGGCTAGGGTGCAAGTGATTAGAAGACCGCGCGGTGACGCAGGTAGTCACCGTGACGGTTGGCGGTGATTGCACGACCGAGGTGCTCAGCGGCAGAGCGCGGGGGTGGTGCTTGGAGGCTATGCAGTGGTCGTTGGACGATGTGCAGGTGGTAGCCCAAAATAAAAAAATTATTTTTTATTTTTTGAAATCGTACAATGCCTCGGAGTGCATGCCAGGGCCGTATGACCCTAGTAGGCAAAAAAAAATTGTGTTGCAGGCCAACTTGTCAAAAATCGACAAGTCTTATATAAATTTTTAACTATCTTGGGCCTTTCAGACGTAAATGTGAGGTCCATTTGGGCCAGAAGTGTTCCAAAAAATAGTGATCACCTCGGGATCTGTACCAGGGCCAATTGCAAAAAAAATCTCACAGATTCCAACTTTGTCCATATTGGACAAAATTTATATGGATCTTAGGGTTCTTTGATGCTTTGAATGTAACTATGATGTCTATTTGAAGCCAAGATGACTAGAAAAATAGGTCCCCCAGATCTGACAGGAAACCCTTTAAAAATGTAGATTTGACGAACACGACCAATCTCTCAGAAAGAGGACATGGGCAAGCAGATCTGAAGCTTTGATACCATGTTGGAGTTGATAAAAAATACCCACAACTCCCAAGAACACCTGCACGCAAACACCTATCATAGAAAGAGAGAGAAACAAACAACTATGGAGACTTGAACATATGGATCCACGAGAGAGGAGAAATCCTTGATGTGCAAAAATAAAAGTTGCAATCAATAATAAAATGTTAGAAAAGGTTACATATTGTTATGAGATCAATCCTTATAAAAGAAGATCAGAAAACCTAAAAAGGTAAAACCCTATGTTGAATAATAATAATTAATAAAGTAATTAATTATTTATACCTAAAGTTTACCTTAAGTTGAAAGAGGTAATAAGTGACTTAATAATTAAATCAATATGATTCAATTAATAAGCAAACACTTTATTACTCTAACAGAAACCTCATTCGCAAACTCATAAAATTAAACACAACTCTCTCTCTCTCTCTAACAAGAAAATTAAACACAAATACTTCTCTCTTTGATTAAACAACATGTATCTTTCACATGCCTTTGAAGTTTACATTTGTATATGTCAACATAATGCAAACATTAATTTGATGAGTTGATCCCAACAAGTTTACATATTCTATACATATAAACTTAGAAAATAGCTCAACTGTAATTAAGTGATATAAAATGCATCCATACAAATTTATTTTTATTTTTTTATTTTCTTTTTTCCTATAATATGCATATATAAAAATACTAATATTTAAAGGATTATTTATTAATTCAGTACCACACAACTAAATACCATAAAAGTTCTAATTGATTAAAATGTTTTATTTTCTTTTTCAATATTTTGAAAAATATTATACATCAAACAAATTAAAATATACAAATTAATTATATTAAAACATAAAAATAATACATAAATGAAAATAATGTTAACATCTTTTATTATCTAATTACACTATGACATATATTTTTGGAGAAAATTTTAATTAAAATTCAAAACTTCAGAATCTAAATGATTTCCTGACTGAACTAATTAGTAATTAAAAAAATAATGTCATTAGTAGGGATGATTAATAAAACTCTGTAACCATTAATTTTATGCAATAAAAGTTCATAAATTTACTTTTCCTAATCCCATTCTGGGACGATGTCACTGCTATAGGTTCTCCAACGCGATGACTACTGGAAGGTGTCTTTGTAATTAAAAGAGACAAACAAAACTATACATCTCAAAATAAACTACACAATCTGAAGCACTTTACATAATGTAATTTTGACAAAAGGGAATAATGTGCAATCATTGCTATTACGTTTTAAGTATCATAAGATAATCTTCCCTGATTCAAGGTACATAATGCTATGATGTTCATTAATGAGACAACAAGCCAAAGGAGAGTTAATGTTTTAATATTCAAGAAACGAGTCTCAAAATCTTGTAAAAGAGAAGGGTAACCGAAATATAAGTTGATTCACAATGTACCTAAACCAATTCATACAGTTTAGGTAAAACTACCAATGCAGCTTGGAGAATGACAGATTTGGGACTTGAAGACTGAAGTGTTCGAGTAAATTTGTTGTATTAAGGAGTTTTTTAAGTGCTGGCAGAAGTCCTACAATCAAATCCTAATGTATCTAGAGTAGATAATGTGAACATTTTCTTGGTGTGCAAGATCTCAAAAGGCCTAAATTTTCTAGTTCGATATATTCTTGTCCATTGGAAGTCATCAAAACCAATTCAGTAGAGCTGGATTTCGTTCTTTTGGAAGGCCCGAGAAATTTTTCATGACTCAGTAAGCAAGTAATTGAAATAGAGGATTTTAATGTTGGTAAGGTACCTGAGGTATAGGAAGGCCAAAATAATATGGTTTGGATTTGATTCATTGGGTTCTGAAGCAACATATCTTCAAATTGATTTTTGTGGTTTTGGTAGAAGCAATGCATCTTTGGCTTATTTTGTTTTGGGTTGATAATGAGGCATGTTTTTTTTAAGTGAAATCTACAATTATTGTCATCACCAAATTTCTTGTTATTTGTGCTATTTTTTTCTCTGTCCATGGTGTTCACTGTTAAGAGGTTTTGAGAAGCATGTGGTTGTATTGCATTTTCAATGGTTTTGTTAGTTTCCTTCTCTTAGTTTAGTTATTACCATTTCGGTGTCTCTATAAGTGTCTTTTTTTTAATAGTTTCATAATGATAGGTAGTCATTATTAGTTATTATCATTTCTAGCTATCATTGAGCCATGTTTTGTTAGTTTCTTTAAAATAAGGTGTATTTATGAAATTTGTACATGTAAATTTTGTATTTTAATTTTAAATTGTGTCAATTGGAGTGTATGATTGGTGGTATTCGACACTCCTAAGAAGTTCATGTTAAGGGGGAACAAATTTTTTTCTTCAAAAGTGATGAAATGATCTCAAAATAAAATTTTCCTAAATAGCAAACCAATTGGAGGATGGAGGCATAGGAGGCCGGAATAAATTCAACGACCTCTTGTCAGTCACTAGTGATGGGGTTGCAAAATTGTTCTAGTGAAAAAACTTGTACCAAAAAAACTAAAGGCCAAGATCAATTTCTAGGTGGCAACAATAATTGTATCATATCATTTGTGATTAGAGTGGCAATGATCTATAATGATGGCTACATTTGTGACAAGGACTTGGTTTTCAAAATTTTATGTTGTGGTTGGATGTGTATGTTCTCAATCACATTTCTTAGTTGTTTGTGAATGGATGTATTTTTTCCCATTCATGAGATGGTGTAAGTTGTTCTTTTTACTATTTTCAGTTATGAAGACCAACCAAAGCTGAAGAGGAGTTGAACTTCTCCCTTGTCACTACCTTTGTAAACATATATGTTGGATTTTCATTTGTATGTATCTTTTCCAGTGTTAACTGTCCATTATCTAATATTGACCAAATGAAGTGATACCTCAACTATATGTGTTTGGTCTTTGAATGAAAGGAAAAATTATTTGCAAGATGGATGACACTCTGGCTATCTGTAAATAGATAATTTTTAGTCTATGATTTTCCCAACTCTTCCATGAAAAATTGAAGCGATATCATCTCTTTAGCTGCCTTTGTAGAACCAACATACTCTTCCTTTGTAGTGGATAAAGCAACCACCTTTTGTAGTTGAGAATTACAACTCATTGTTGTCCCACCAACACTAAATGCATAACCTGTGGTACTCTGTCTGGTATCTAAATCCCTTTCGAGATCTAAGTCAACATAGCCTTGAAAGATCATTGTCCAATCGTGCTAAGTGCACCTTACACTCTTTATCCACAAGAACTACCATGCCTTTTTCTCTTGGTAAGTGAAGAGGACATTCATCTAGTTTTGGGGAACTCCTACAATGTCAAACCACATGACACAGAATTAAGTTATTTCAACCAAACACATTACTTAAATTCACAAGGTTTTCACAATCTATAATGGTGAAAATGTTAATTATAGATTTAGATTAGGTAGATTTTTGTTTCTAATATTTTGGATCAAATTTTATGATCTATCATTTATTTTTGATTAGGTAGATTTTTATTGCTAATATTGTGAATCTATCATTTCTTTTCTCTTCATAATGTTTAATCCAGACAAAAAAATTCTATATGATTTGATCCAAAGGTTAACATTTTGACCAAATGCATTCATGTTTTCCATTGACTTGATACACTCCTGTTAAATCTTACAACTCACACAAAATGTAGATGTTCATATTACAAAACATAATAAATTATATTAGACCATCGCATATCCTTTAGTAAAATGTAATTGAAAAACTATTTTCTGTCATGTTAAGTTGGTAAACCTTTCCACTTGGATACTCCTCTTGATTAAAACATGTGAAAGCAGAGAATATGATCTTACCAACATACACGGCTTGCCTACATTCTAGGACTGTATTTCCATTGACCAAAATGGTTTGTTTGATTTGAAAGTAAGGGCAAAATTCACTAGAGCAGAGGATTCATAATGTTTAGGGTTCTTGCCAGAATGACTTGCAAGAAAAATTAATAATTATTTGTCTATTTTTTTAACTTTTAACATTCCTCCTTGTACAAATACAATTAAAATGTTTGGTCTAAGAATTGCAGTAAATAAAATTATACTTACAATTTTGCATTTTCTCCATTGCATCGATGGTATTGTTATTTTTCTCATTAAAAACCAAATTGATCAGCAACTTGCTACCCATTGGTTGAGTTAAGTTGCCTAATTTGTTAGAAGGGAATCTTGTATCATCATTTGTATTTATAAAATGACAAGCAGTAAGATTTTTCAAACACCCTCTTCTTTTAAATATATTAACCTTGAAACATGACTTTGATATGTACTTGAATGCTAGAAAATCTCCCATCTCCATCCCATGACGATTCACAAACTTTTACCAACCCTCCTGAAATTCCAGTTTATTCAAGGAACACCATAACTGTACATCATACTCTTTCCCACCTGGGCCTTACGACTGCAATCCCATGATATTCTCTGTAGAAAAATGTGGTTCTTGGACTCAGGGACCCAGAGAATAAAATTTTTCTTTTCGATGCCAGTAAAAAAAATTGAATATCTGAAAATATTAGATATCCAAAACTATCGGATATTTGATATTATTGGATATCTAAAATCTCCCGCTCAAATTTTGCCAACACACACACACACACACACAGATATATATATATACACACACACACACACACACACACACACACACACACACACACACACACACACACACACATATATGTGTGTGTGTGTGTGTATATATATATATCCCCCTTAGGTATTATTGAACATATAATATAAATATTTTAATAAATATTTAATACTAATATTATACTATTATACAATAGAGAAATAAATAATAATAATATAATATAATACTAATATAAAAATTTATATAATACTAATACTATTATCATTTAATATTGACATAAAAAAAATAATAATATATAACTTAAAATTAAAAAAACATTCAAGTTGTAATGTTGGAATTGGGTAAAGATATCGGATATCTGATAATATCAGATATCCAAAATTATGAATTATCCAAAATTGTAGGTTATCCAATTTTATTGGATATGTGATATTATTTTGGATATCCAATTAAGCTTGGTATTTGCCTTGGGTTTTCATTTTGCGATGTCAAACATGAATGGTCAACCCAAAAGACTTGTTCACCATATTTGCTTTGATCTCCAGACTTTGACCATGTAGCCGATAACCTTTTTTTCACCTAAAATTGATGAAACGAAAAGGGTTTCTTAAAGACATTATCATCTTTCCATCAATATATTTTCTATCAAATTTGAGTTCAGTAAGTAATTGTTACTTATTTTTTAATTGAGTTATCTTTAAAGTCCTAATTGACAGACTAATTTCAAAAAACAACTATAACTATCAAACGGTTTAACCTTTTTGAAATTTGAAATATGCGTCACATTCTATGCTTCGCCCACTATAAGAAAAATAAAAGTTTTCAATTTTGTAAAGTTTAGAATTAGTTAAGTTGGTCAAACGAGAGAGTTTTTATTCTGAATAAGTTGTAGTAGAAAATTCAAAATTAATTATTTATTTGGAGAAAAATTACAAAAAAATATGTGTCACATTTGAGCACGAGTCTACTACTTATATCTAGAATCTTGTGAAAATATATCATCATTTGATTGTGATTAAGGTGGTCATACATACACGTACTTTTTATCTTTTTTTTGATATTTTTGTACTACTACATTAAAATCTAAAATTTTGAACAATTAGATTAATTTTTTTTTAGACAAGGGCTAGTACTTTAGAAACTACATTCAATTTCCTACAGACTCTGTTCTTACAACTTTTTCGGATAAGGTTGATAAGATGTTCAAATTTTTACGTCAAGTTGACTAACCCTGATTTTTTGATTTTTCATTGCCACTTAAGGCCATAGCTTGGTATACCATGATCCTGCACATACCCTTACATATGTTGGATCCAAAACATGTTTCATGTTCAATCAGAGGAATTTAGTTGTGGCAATTGTAACACCTTCAATATTAAATCTATCAGAGTTATTTTTGAATTATTTTTTGAGTAAAAGCTTGTTAAAAGGTAGAATTCTCATTACTAAAATTGGACTAGAAGCGTGGAAGTATTGGAAAAAAGGATAGAGAAGCCCTAATTAAATCCACCTCAAGACAGTATACATGAAGATTCTCAGCAGCAAATTAAAAAAAGCCTTACTAAGTCTCCCTTTAGGAATTTTAGAAGGACCACTTATATAGAAAGAATCAAAACAAGTAAATACACATTATAAATTTGTTGTAGCAATGTTTTGAAGTACAAGGAACCCTAATATTATTATATTCTTATGCCAAAGTGTTTTTGGATCTGAATAGGGAACTTACTATGTCTTTTTTCTCTGCATTAAATTTGGTATTTGTTTGTCAAAGGAGATGTATGCTAATATGTGGGTATGATTGCCATTCAATAAGAACTGAAAGGACCCAACAAATTTAAATAAATGAAGGTATAGATTCATATGTTGATGGACATACTGTCTTAAATTGTGGACAATTTTGTACAGATACATTATGCCTTAATGGAAGTTTATCTGGATAATCAGGGGATTAGATTAAGTAGTATAAACATGAATACATGGATAGATACTTGTACTTTCCTTTATCTTCACTCTTCTATCACATTTTAGAAGATTATCTAGTCCTCATAACAAAAATGTAGAGCTTTCCCTTGTAGGAACATTTTTAT